>JABASD010001516.1:0-38889 GCA_019776165.1 Pogonognathellus flavescens
GAAAATGGGTGTAAATTATAAAAACATATTTCAAATAAATTATAAAAATATATTTCAAAATATATTTCAAAATGTTTTCTTCGATAAATATTCAAGCCGTTTGTCACAAGGGGTTTATTTAAGATTTGAATTGTTCCTGTGATTGCTGATATACTATGGATATTTCACTACCACATCTTCTGTGATCAAAGAAATTAATAATTGAATTGCATCCAAAGGTGGAACGGTGGAAGTGTTCAGAATAAAAATAAAAAATTTAAATGGTCATAACGCATTATAGGCAATAATATTTATTTGTGTGTAGAAAAAGTATATCGCTCCATATCGTTAATATCATCAGTAAATCGTTGTCATTTTGGTACCAGTAAAGCATCATTAATTTATATTATTAAAGAATTCTCTTCAATTTTTTGTATTACAATATTTATTGGCTTAAATAAACACTGAAGTCTCATCTTGATCTCCATAAATTCTAGATAGCTCTGCTATTTGCCTCTCGAATTCATCTCTTAGAAATTCAACATCAGTTGATTCAGGAATGACTGCTTTATCCGCTATAAAAGTCACCCGAATTCTTCCAGCATAACTGAACAGAGCAGCACCGATACCTATGTAAATACAATAAGGATAATTAATGTAATGTTGAATAAATTTAAGCATAATTATTAAGTAAACCATATTAAGTAGACTAAGGTGAAATTGTATTGTTATGTACGTTGTTACCGAATTTATTTTTCAGAGGTACAAAGGCCCCAATGTCCATTAGAGTGTCTCCTTCGAATAGCTTTACCAGCTCCTTGGGACCTGGTATGTTACTCAGGATGGTTGTGGTGTGTGGCAAGGAACCAAATGGCTTTAGCAAACAAATCGGTAAAAGTCCCAGCATATTTATTAAATAGTACGTGGTTAGAACTTCAGTTCCATTGGAAACTTGCTTTACAGCTTTGAGAGCTTCCTGTAGTCTGTCTTTAGGATTTGGCAAGCTAACAGCTAATGGGTATGACAGAAGTGTGAATTTATTTCTCGGTCTTCTGTCTGGGTACGGAACCATTGCGACTGGAGGTGTTGCGTGAATAATATTAGGAACTGTTTATCCAAAGACAAAAAATTATTCAGATTAATCGCTATTGATATTTCATGTATATGAGTTAAAAATGACCTGATAAAAATGAATAGTACAGTACACGTTTTTCTTGTGTATAAAATTATACATAGAAATTAACCAGTTATAATTGCCTGAAGAAAATATTAATAAGTTCATTAACTATGTCCATATGACTTTCATCAGGGACGGACTTGTCTGGCCTTGAAGAAAATCATGAATATTCTCATGGCCCGGACTAATTAACTAATTTTTGATATTTTTGAGCAAAAAAGTTCTTTGTTCGGAATATGAGCGGTATATGGCACATATTGCTTTTAGCACTGATGCTTGTTGTGTTTTCATAAATAGTATTGTTGGAAAATGGTATACTAAATGCGAATTTCGATTATATGATTCTTTGTTGTTTGGTACCTGTAAATTTATTTTTAATATACAAACTTCTCATGGCACCAGCAAGACTAGACATCAATACAGCAAACGCACTTGTTTTTGATTCTTCTCTTATTTTCTTTACAGCTTCCATACTTATCACCTTTGTCCAAACAAATTTCTTCGGCCCTGATGAGTCAATGTGAAAGGAAAAATTAAAATCTCACACACTTATACGTATACAATACATTACATCTGTATCTTTTGTAAAGCTATATTAATTAAGTACCTGTCAAAACCATTCCATGAAATCCATTACTTTCCGTCGCTGCTGCGTATAAGTTTCGGAAGAGTACCCGAGGAAGTTGTGTGAGACAAATGAGAATTCCGACAACTTTCTTAGCGTCACTGATTTTCTTATTGAAAGGTTTCAAGGGATCAATTGTAAATTCAAATGAGTCATCTGCAAGGTAACAAAGAGCATTTCCAGTACTCACTCCGTCCATTATACTGTGGTGGATTCGAAAGATAAGAGCGTAGTGATTCTCGTCTGTGTATTTTGATACAACATGTACGTCCCACGGAGAACGCCCCGATAGGCTTAATGGCTCATCCTGCAATTGACTTAGCACCTCAAATGTGTCTGATTCACTTTTGATTTCATCTCCAGGAAGCAATTTAACATGATTCTTTACACTAAAATCTGTATCCACCTCCCAACACACAAAACTGAAAATATGGCGCAACTTTCGTCTCATTTTTAGGAAAGTGAATTCTCCGGAACATTCTTCTTTAAGTTCTAAAACAGTAGAAAAGCGATTTTGAATTTTTTCAAAATTACACTTTCCTTTTATCACATACAATCCGGGACATGTGGATGTGTTTGCATACGATTCGAATCCCCATGTGGAATCCACGGGCGTCGCAAGTGTTATTAACGTATCATATTTTATTTTCAGGTATAAATACACCGCAGCTCTGGCTGCAAGAGACGGCAAAAGTAGCCCGAGTATTACGGGTGAGAAAAAGAGAGAAATTGTCCACCAAATAACTGTTTCTAAAATGGCGGTTGCAAATCGGGATTTTATAACGATTCTATTTGTCACATACAAAAATAACGAGATGAAAAAGAACTGAAGAAGTTTTGTAAGAAAAGTCCATCTTTCTGATGGAGCAGTGGAGGAACCTTGTTCGTCAAGATTCCATTGTAGTATTGTACTATTGGTGGTTTCATAATCAGGAAAGAAATGCAAACTGAGATTAGAAGAAACATTTCTGAGAAGATGAGCCAAAACTTGAATAGTTTCCTTTTCCAGAAACAATGTCGTAAATGATGATTCGATTACAGGATCGTGTGATGTTGACATTTTGAATTTGAGTTGATTTTTTCACATTATCTTGTTAGTTCCCTACAGAAATGAATCAATTAAAAAATTTCAAACGCAATGTCATTTTATGAATATTATAAGAGAATACTGTTAAGTATATTTACCTCCTGTCTGAATGTCCGTAGAAGAGTAAGTGATTGTTCCCGAACAGAAACAAAGGTAAAATGATTCGAGGCTTTAAGAAATGATTTCCCAACTTCTGAAAAATAAAGACAATGATTCAGTACAAACAGTTTCCCTGCAAGTGTCAGATAAGAAAATGTTCCTTCGAAAGAATGCAAGCGTCCATCCAAGTCCAAGGTCACCTAATGAACAAGCCGTGCATAGACGCAGTTTATGTTATGCATATCTTTCGTAGAACTATTTGACACAAGACTATATATAATTGGTATATAACAATGAACAATAGATAGGACAAGATCTCTGTAGCTTAGAAATAAAAGAGGAGTGACTGGGACAACTTATTTTTTCTTGTACCTAGTACCTACCCAGATAAGTGAACAACAAGCTTGTGTATAAGAACTGAAATTTACATATTATGCTGTATAGGTACTGTATGTACAATCTGTATACGAATATACAATGTGTTTGTATTGTAATTACAAGCTCTTTGAAAAACATTTCACAATCCTACCCCTATCTACTATTTCAATTGATATGTCCATTCCACGTGGTATTCCCAGCTTAATCCAACAATAACTAATCTACATCCCCATTAAAAGTAAAATACCAGTACCAGACTAGATACTTAATTATTATAATCATTGGGCATCACAAGCCTCGTCCTTGAATACAAATAAACTACTCACACACTACATAAGTTACAGATCATTAAATCGTTTGAGTAAAGCATTTACACATTGACAAAAGCACATTGACGTTGCTGAACTATAAAGAGTAAATAAAGACGAGCAGCACTAGACATAAAGGAAAAGCTCTTTCAGTCTATAGATTTATTAGTATATTATAATACTATAATTTGAGACAATTTCACAACTCTTTTCTAGTAATGGTAAATTCCAGCCTAATTAACGTTTAATTACTGGACAAAAATGAGAAGTTGTCTCAGATTATACAGCTATTTACCAACTGGATTCACGAGATTGATATATTGTCTGTATGTATATAGATACAAATATTTGCATGTACCTGCTATAAGAAATGTTCGTGTACATCCGTATAGTTATTGCCATTGCTATTTGAGATATACCATTTGGCAATAAAGATTCATCAAATGTAACCCAAAAAACATGAATCTTGACGTCCTTGCTGCACTTCTCTGTCAGTGTACATTGTCAGTGACCTACTACACTACAGCTTTGCTGAAGTCAGCCGATAAGATTGTTTTTAGGTGCATGAGACATAATAAGTACAATTTTTCAACATGATAAAGTTATTTCACTTTTTTTAAATAAGTTACTGTTAGTTTACGACAAGTCTGATCTCAAGCTGCTCGTAGACATTTTAGCATTTGCATCTGACAACAACAATTTTTTATGTGATTTATTGTAGGAAACGGGAAATAGCTATCACATACAGTGGAACTCATTAGTTCTAAAGAAACCTGAAGAGCATATTTTTTTATACCAAATGTGAGAATTTTAACTATACGACATGAATCAAGGAAGTAATCTCCATTTGGACGTGACTATTAGTATATATTATACGCATTGGCATTGCGGTACATTATGTTTACGGTATACGATCACATAGACAACTTTGTTGGTTTGGTATCTATAAACGTCTATAGCGTCAGAAAACCTCTACAATATCTGTTAAACGTAAATAACAATTAAAAGGTAGACCGACAGAATGACTACATAAATAATTTTACTAGCGACAGTTTTTAGCATTTTTACATATTCATAATGTTTTTAAATTAAATTCCATGTTTATGTAAGTAGTTTTGCCTGCATACTGCATACACAAGTTTCTTCAATGTAAGTTTTCATTGCACCTTCCATGAATAATTGAAGGAATGTTTTGGCAAACATTGTTTTATTTAATTGCATATATACAACATGCTAATTTTGCTAATCTGTCTCCTCAAGAAACATAACACGAGATTTACACGTATGGATGTGCGGTGCACAAATGTAATGGTATTAGTATTTATGTTAAAATCTACGTCCTTGCAGACGCAGTTGCACAGACTTGGCTATGAGACCTTAATCATGACCTTTGAGATATCATTCATTGACATCAATGATAAGTTTAATATCTGTGATGTAAATATCTTCCATGATTATCCAACATGGAAACATTTTTATTTTCCATGAATGAAAATGTGAAAAAAATCCAACACACACACAGGGCGGTAGGTCATTCATACTAAAAAGAACCCGCCCGATAATAATATATTAAAATTTGTCATTTAAATGGTTTAACAACTAAAATGGCTAACACAAGTGACAAGTGTCCTTTATATTTCCTTTATCCCTTTGAATTTAAAGAGGATGTCTATAGTAGTGGTATTTAATTTCTCAGTTGTATTGTCGTTTCTACTTATTAACGAATTAGCACTTTTTTACAGATTTAATCACAAACAATGTTTTGCGATAATAATAGCATGTAGGTAGGTAGGTACTACGGTACTAGTGAATTTAAGAATTATTTCACAACAGCAGGATAAATCTCATCTTGACCAGCAATCTCAAATAATTTCATTAATACAATTTGTTAGTATAGGTACTCACTGTACTGCAGAACTTCGGATGTCTCAGCACACTGAAAGGTTGGTGTGAAAGAATTTATGACACTTTTTAGTATCACGAAACAAAGAATCTTCACTGAAGCCAGAAGCTATAATATCTTGTTGCGGATCTACTGATCTTGAATGTTGACTGTGTCAATGAATGAAGCAATTCTTTAAAAATAACGCACGTCAAGTACACACTTGCAATTGGAGCGTCTTAAAAGAAATCAAAGTAGACTTACATGCACTTAAAGCTTAGCGCACACGTAAAGAAACATGGACTGCCACTGTTGCACTGGACGCTGTTATGGCTTTGTAATTGAACGTACTGTCTGTTAACTGACTTGACTTTAACATAGTTTGATTTGATCACAACTTCATGTGTACTTGTGTAGTAAATTCTACCGAGGGCTGTAATGGCTAACTATGCGTACGTATACGTGCCTCGGTCAGTTAGATAATTTAGAGTGCCGTTTTGCGAACTTAAGAACTTCTAATACGTAAATGCCCTCCCACAAGTTTGGCTCTCTCACAACCCGTAAAACTGCTGCCTTCTTTATCAACTTTAAATCTTCAGTACTCTGACTGCATACAGAGATATTAAGTTGGTATGCAATGCACATTACACTTCTGCTCCAACTACACTCGAAGCCTTTGGTATTCCTGACCATATATACCATCAACAAAATAATCTGCAAAAAAACTGTGCAACTAATGTTGTATAAAGAATAAAGAATACGATATAACAACAATCTCATTGTACGTAGAACTTATCGTATAAGGGGATGATACTAAGATCAGCATCCACAAACTTCAGAGTTATGATTTTTGTACCTCTCGTCTTTATGTTAGTAAATTGCGTATTCACTTTACTAGATACATACGTGAATCCCCATCTGTATACTAAGAATTACATGGAAAAAATGATAAAACCGGTTTACCTATATGCAGTCTGCCTAAATGAAACCAAGTTCAAGAAGAAACAATTGTATAGTATTATATATGACTATATACTATTATGCTGTGAATTCCAAGACGGACCATGTGCTCCAATATAACAATGATGTAACATATTATGCATCTCTTTAAGCTAAATGCCAAACGAGAGCTTTAGTCTCAGGCTCAGAAAGCTATACCTTCTTTCTCGAATGTATTTATTATTATTATGGTCTTCCACATAATAAACACTGTCAGACAATACTAATGGATGTACCATGTACCGATGGACCTACCATATGCGTGTAAATCCCATCACCTGCAGTAATTATAAGAATCTCATATACTTTTTAGTAGTTCGTGCAAAAACAAAACAAAGTCTGTGTATTGTGCATGAATCTTTACATGTTTAAGCAACACAATGGTTTTTCGCACATAATATGCTTATTTGTTTCGTACTAACAGAAGTTTAGTGTGCAGAGGTTTACAGATATAATAATTCATATACATTTCATACTTTGAAGTAACCATCAACCATTGGATTCGCTCGTACTACTGACTAAGTGAGGTTGTCAGCTTTAGTTCATTCATCATTATTGTGTAGGTTGCGTTGCGGTGCATCGACCTCATGTAGTTAGCAAAAAACAATTTCAAGCTCCTTGAAGGATTCCATTCTAACAAAAAAGAGCAATTTTGAAAAGCTTATACTGATAGTGCTCGATGTTAGTTCGGTATAGTCTTCGGTTTATGTGTAAAGACTTCAAACGACTAATTTCTGCGGTAGCAGTAATAATTCCACAATTGAAATTTTGTTAACGATGATGGTTCCAAAGAACCAGGACCTTAATAAATATAAAGTTTACCCTGAACCATATTGCACATTCATCACATAACTTTACAAATATTTTTATTTACTTTTAGTTAGCATTTACAATTAAAGTTATTTAAACATTCTGGAATGAATAGTACTAACATGAGGTTCATGAAGTAGGGTACATAAAACTACTAGTAAATAGATGCACCGAATATGTAAATTGTTTACATGTAAGTAAATCATGTCAAAGTCATTTTGCCAAGGGAAGGAGAGACAACATCGTTTGATTTAATTGAGGATATCCGCAAAGTACGGAATGTATCCGGTATTATTGATTATCCATGTGAAAATGTGAATTGCATGTTACCTTTGTAAAATTTGATTTTGTATATTATGCTCTACGTACTTTGCCTGACTTAGATTATAAGTCAAATTGTGCAAAATAAAAATGAACATGTACATAGAGGAACGTACATACATCAAGTGTCTCTCTTGTTTAAATTGCAATGTAGCTAAATATGCAAAAATAATGTTTAAATAACATTCTTTCATAAATACAGTCTGTTTTTATTGCATGTATTGAAAATTAATTCTGATTATATGAATTTGCATGGATTACAACTTCACAACTTCACAACAGATAGTAAAGCTAAAGCATATTTAATATTTGGCCCATAAACGCTGCTCTAAATAAGACTTACATTCACATCAACCATGTAACGCGTAAAGCATAGCTTCCCCTAGCTCTTTATGCATGGTAGCACAACCGCAGGTACTTATACCGAATTCCTCATTAATGCCTATGCGCTGCTGCTGGAACTATGCTGGAACTGTCTATAGAATGTTTCGTCTAAGTTGTCATATCAACAGCAATCGATGAGGGCTGCATACCTTAGCAATGTGGAGGTCTTCTTTGTACAACTTCAAACTTCATTCATTCTTCCACACGGCTTTTGGAGGAGTATTGTCAACTTTTCAAATTATAGTGTACATAAGAATATCCTGGTTGGCAAAACTTCTGTCAAATTCAGTGAAGATAAAAATTCGTATTTCTTAATTCCATTTGTACGGTTAAGTTTATAAACTACGTTACATAGAAGAAATTTCCAAGTAAAAAACAATCCTAACTTTACATCTGCGCTTTGCATTACTTACTGCTATTGTTTCACTATCTGTTTCCTTAAGACGATATCTTCTTTCGAATGTTCTACTAACTAAGACTGTTTTGAATACGAAAGTAACAAAATGGGGGAACAAGTGGACGCGAAATTGCTTAGGTCTGTGAAGAAAACACAAGATATATTGGGCAAACATATTAAGAGACCTCCGCTTACAGAAAAAAATCTTATGAGACCACCATTTCGATTTCTTCATGATCTCATCATGACAGTAAGAGTTTGCAAGCAATTTAAGTATTACATATAGTAAACAGTTTAGAAAAAAATGTATTCGTTTATGTTCTAAATGGAATTTTTTGCAATAAAATATGAATTATGATTTCCGCTTCAGGCAATGAGCAACAACGGGTTTATGAAGGGAAAGTTTTCTTCTCAAGAGTTGGAGTCCGGAAATCTAACCACTCGCGAATTAAAAACTGCTTTTATGACCAAAGTCCTCCAGTTCATAAGTATTTTACAATTTTCTTAATTGAATATCATTTAAACCATAAATCACGTACTACTACTAGAAAATAAGTAACTGGGACATCCGGTAATGATGCATTGTTTAATAATATAGAGGAACAAAGCTCTGAAAATTTAGACGCTAAAGTTTCTAAAATTCTTGCTGGACAAGAGCCAGAGAAAACCAACGAGCTTTTGCAGGCGTTGGGGAAGATATTGGAGCAATCTTCACAAGGAGACGGAGGAACCGAAGAAGCAGTGGCGAAACCAAAAATTAAGAAACCTGTAGCAAAAACTACAGGCACAAAAGTCAAAGATGTACCTACCGTTTTTAATGTACACAATGCTAATAATAAGGATATGTTAATTTTTAATGTAGATATTAATGGAATGTCATTTTCTATTGAATTATTTTAAGGAGTCTAGTCCATACGCCAAAAAACCGCCAGGGCCTAAAGCTCCTGTCAAAGGTAAACCAGCAGATCCTAAAGAAACAAAAAGAAGAGCTAGCGTAGTTAGGGATCCTTCTCCAGCAGCAAAAACATCGGTCTCAAAAGCTAAGCCGGCTACTAAGTAAGAATCCTCAATCAGATATTCAAATTACTGGGTGTATTTCTTGAGACATTTTATATCATAAAATCTCTACCTTTATATTATTTGGTGTTTCTTGTAGAACTACTGAGAAAATTTCCAGTAAGGATGCAAAACAAAAGAAACCGCCTGTGTCGGCTTCCGGTGACGATGGGGGAGTGTCATTTGTTGCGACAGAAGTTGTAGAAGATCTTGAAGAAGCTCAGGAAGAGTCTCTTCCCCCTGAAGTTACAGGACCATCTTCGGTCATAACTCGAAGAGGATCCATAACCAAGTCTTCTATAGACGTGACTTCTAAAGTAGGAAGTGGCAGTAGTAGTGCATTGTCAACTCGTGCTACGAAGGTAGCAGCTGCTAATAAGGAGGAAACGGAAATAGAAGCAACAGCCCAACTTGACACAATGGGTGAATTTCAGTCTATAATCGTTGAAAAACAAATTATACGAATTACCATTTAAAAAGTTCTAATTTGTGTTCTTGTTTTTGTTTTAAAGATTCAGGAAGTGATACCGTAAGAAAATTATATTTTCCTTTATTTTTTAAAATCAGAAGTTAAAATCTGCCCACCAAAAGTAATTTTGTACGTTTGTGTTGCAGAAAGCTGCTTTAGGTGACGCTTTTGGTGCCCCAGCCTTAGGTGAGTTATTATTAATTGTAAAACTCAAGGTTGAAGCTGCATCTGCAGAGATACTTTTACAAAAGATCTTTCTAAGATCTATCTAATATCTATTCATTAATTTGCTGGGAATAATTAGTTTTAAAAAGTAGAGAAATTATTACCTAGATATTTAATTAGTAGATACTTATTATTCTATTGTCTTGTGAAAATTACATGTTATACAGTATACCCATATAGTTGTGTGTAGTATTATATTGTAGTATGTGTGTGCAATAATTTTTGGCGATAATTTATCATACTTTTCCAGTTAAGTTCTTTGAAGGAACTTAGCTGCGATTTTGGAGCCTATAACGCTATAAATTATTGATTTATTTGGCAGATTACATTTAGATCGTGTTATTCTGTGATTGGTGGTAGAATTAATTTTTGTTTCTTCCTTTGCTTATTTTATGCGTTGAACGAATGCAACGCGGCTTCAATACTTTTGGCGATTAAGTTGAATCTTCTGAATCTCCTACTCCGGCTACCGTTTTGCATGAGCATGATATCAATGATGAAAATGAAAATGATAATGCAATTGTTGATGATGAAACGACAACTATTCCCGAAATTCCCGATCCGGAACAATTGACATTGGCTGATGAAATAAAAACACCACCACCTCAAATTGTATCCCCTCCATCTGGTCCCCCTTCTGCCCTAAACTCTCGACGCCGGCCTCCTTCATCTTTTGCGGGATCACCTTTAGCCCCAGTTGCGGAAGATAGTCAACCCGTAAAGGAGGATCAATCGTCTATGCCTCCGTAAGAAATCAACAATTTCGTTCCTACAGTTTTTAAACCAATCATGACTATGACAGATAGTATGGAATCTGGATTAGACGATTAGGCTATGTAGACTCGGTACATATTTATTATGTGTTAGATGATTTACGGATTAAATACAATTTCGACTTGAGACAAACTTGAAACTCCTATTTGAAATCTTCAATTTAGTCTTAAGATCTGGGATAATAGTACTTATATTTTATTTGCGTTTATCAGACAATTAAAATTTTTGTTGCATTTAATTTTATTTTTATTATTTTCTCCCCTCAAACCATTTGAGGAGAAAATTGTATAAAAAAATTAATAAAAATCGCTTTTCGCCATAAAAATGATTTTTATGGAATATTTTATTAGATTTTATTACTCCTGGAGGTGCATACTCTTTTAGTCTGTTGTTTCAGGAATATTATTTTCATAAACATGTGTACGATCTATTATATGCATACCCATAAGTTTTATGTACGGTAAGTACATTTGGGTAATAAAAGCTAAATGTATCTACAAATGACTCTTTTTTTATTTTCTTCTTAGATCCTCAGCAAGACCCCACACTAGCCAATTTAGAAGTAGCCGTCCGCCAACATCTGCCCGGCCACCTAGTGCTCGACCAGCACCTCCAAGACCGAAAAGTGCACGTTTCCAAGAAAAAGAAGAATCTTTTAGGTAAAATAGATTATATAAAATTTGAAATCGAGATAATTCCAATAAAACATGTAGATTTATTTACTGAGTAATTTATTTTTATTTGAAGACCTCCTACAGGAAGAGTCGCCAATGTTCTGCTTGATTCTGACGAGCCAGATGACGAAAATTATGTTGTACATGAAGTGGTGGCTACTAAAGCAGCTCTTACAGATTTGGATGAAACCCCAGTATGAAACTGCCTATAGCTTTGATATTCATTTTAGATATTTATATGATGGAGCTCAAAAATTATTTCCATTTTTTAGGAGTTGGATTTAGGGACATCGCGTCTCAGGTCTGATGATGCTGAAGATATATTACTACCCGCTGATCAGCGTGGACTTCTCGTAAACCAAATTCTGGAAACCCAAAAAGAATTAGAGGAAGTAGGTCGACAAGGAGCTAAGAAAACAGATATTGTAAGAATCCGTTATTAAAGTGCTTCATTAATGTTTGCACACGCATAACGCATACAGTAATGAATCGTATCTGAAATCTTTTTTTGTAGGATAGAGAAGCTTTGGGTGACAAAGATAAGATGAAGTCTCGTGAATCGAATGCATTAGAAGTGGAGAAATTGAGAAATCTTATTCAGATGACTGCTAAAAGTGCAAATCCACTAGGTAAACTCTTGGATTTCATAAGAGAAGATGCAGATGCTATGCACCGTGAAATGAAAAAGTGGCAAGAAGAAAGTCGAGCGCTTGATAAAATGATAACAGCAGAACAAGAGTAAGGAAATAATTCAAGCTCATAAAGTATATAAGTTTAGAAGTTATAAGTGCATTTTATTAATATAGAAAAAGTAACACGTATGTAAATTAATGTTTCAGAAAAACTCAAACTTCGTTAGAACCGCTGCATCACAAACTGCAAGAAATTGACAATAGAATTCAGGATCAAGAGGATGCCATAGATGCTACGAAAATGACAATTTTGAGACAGGAGGAGAGAATTAGAAAAATTCTTGTTGGACTTGATCGAGTAAAACCACGAGGACCTAATGATCCGATTCCTACTTCTGCAGATCTTCAGCAAATGGTAACAAAATCTACGAATGATTATCCACTTTTTAAAGTAGATCCTGAAGAACCTAAAAGGGTTTACCGACCTCGCAATATTTCTGCGGAACCTGAACCTCAAAGAACGTATCCCGGGCTTAAAGAAATAGATCCTTCAGATCTTGATTTTCTTAGGTATTAGGTAGGTAATCAATAAGTTTATTAATTATTATGTGTAACATTACGTGTAATTATTGTATGTACCACAAGATCTGTCCTTATGATTT
This sequence comes from Pogonognathellus flavescens, assembly GCA_019776165.1. Classification (NCBI taxonomy): domain Eukaryota; kingdom Metazoa; phylum Arthropoda; class Collembola; order Entomobryomorpha; family Tomoceridae; genus Pogonognathellus; species Pogonognathellus flavescens. Next base: position 12,939 of record JABASD010001516.1, read on the forward strand.
CATCATATACAGTATTGTCGGTCTCGCCATTACAAAAATAAAACAATTCAGTAAAACTGTTAATTTATTTTATTTTACACAAATTTATTTGTCCATCTCAGTGATTTGATTTATCTGTAAGATACATAGGGTATATTTTCGTATACTAAGTATACTTCATATTACGGCTAGGTATTGTAGGTAGGTATTATGCCATATTCATATTATATTCAATTGTAAGTTTCTTAATTGTTAGATTAAAAATAGTAAATACCTAATTAAATGATGACTTTAAATGAGTTAAATTAGCCAGCAGGCCATCCGCCTCCAGGATTTCCACCTCCAGGGGCTCCACCTCCAGGATTTCCACCTCCAGGATTTCCGCCACCGCCAACAAGTGGTACAGTTACAGTAGCTGCTGTCGTTGCTTTCGTGGAGTTTCTTGTTGTAGTCGCGGTGGGTTTTCCTGTCACTTTAGTTACCTTTGTAGATGGGTTCGTCGGGCTATTGTCATCATCTGCATAATAGTATTCTTCGGTGTACTCTATTAAAGATTCTTCCGTGTAACCAATTTCCGACTCTTCCGTCATTTTGTCATTTTTATTTGTTGTTATTGAGTTAGTAGTATGAATTTCATCAGTGTACTCTTCTTCTCCAGTATAAGGGCTTGTTTCTTCAAGCGGAACATAACTAGCAGTGCTTTTGGAATCTCCAGTAGAAATTTCATGCTCGGTTTCGCTAGTTGAAAATTCGTTTGTTGTTACTTCCCAATTTGATTCCTCTGTGGTTTCTTCCCACTTTGATTCCTCTGTTGTTTCTTCCCAATTTGATTTTTCTGTCGTTTCTTCCCAATTTGATTCATCTGTTGATACTTCCCAGTTGGTTTCATCTGTTGAGACTTCCCAGTTGGTTTCATCTGTTGAGACTTCGTTATTTGATGTTTCTGTCAAAACTTCAGTCAAAGATTTTTTAGTTGTAACTTCTAAATTTGATTCATATATGGGTGCTTCTATATTTGATGCTTCTGTCGATTCGTCTGTAGGAATCTCCACAGTCGATAGGAATTCTTCTGTTTGTGTCGTCGTAGAATCTATGAAATAGATAGCTGAGGCAGTAAAGCTTTCATGTGGATTGGTGGTGGTGATTTCTGTAGGTCTCTTGCTTACACACTTTTTAAACGCATGAACTTTGTAACATTTCGGCTCAGTGGTAACTGGATTATTGGTAGTGGTCGTAGTCGTAGTACTAATATTTTCATGACTCTGTAGTAGTTCTGTTGGGATTTCTAGGATAATTCTAAGGCCCACGTTTAATGCTACAGTTTTCTTTGATGTTTCATTCTGGTCCGAGCTCAAAGTGCTAATGTTCACTATTTCTTGCACTCCTTTGTAAAAATAAACAGAACGTAGTTAGTAGTTAGTAGGTAATGATTTGTAATATCCATTAATGTGTATAAAATATTATTGTAATACAGATGTGAAAATACAATTACGTACTTTTGTCAAATTCATTTGCAAAAATGCTGGGAAGAACGAATGTCCAAACAACGGAGATTATTGGAAAGTAAACATTGAGAATCGTAAATATATTCATTTTTTGCACGTACCAGAAACATAAGATGTACTTGCTTGATGTAAATACAAGAAAATAAATTATGAGATCTGCGTGTACATCTATTCGATCCACATATCGCTAAGTATTTCAAGGTGATTTCCCTCGTGCATAATAATCCAAAACGATGTTTAGGTTCTTTCGTTGAAAACCGTAAGAGATACCACATGGTTTTATGCAACTTTCAATTTCATGAATGGAGAATTAAGAGTGCTTATACGTATGCAAATACCTTAAGTTGTTAATAATTGTATCAGTTTTTAGAATTACAAGGTCAGTTGTTATTGGTAAACGGGCAGAATTGAATTCAGGACAAATTTAATGTATGTAACACAACTTTCTGGTCTCATGCATGTCAAAGTAATGCTTCATACATGTCTTACCTGACAGTGTGAACATTTAATGCATCATCACAATTGTCCTTGTGAAACATCTAGTTGTTATAGTGGTAATGAATGAATATTAGAAGTACAAGATAATGTTAACATCTATACTACCTATCTATATGTATTGTATAAGTAACACATTTTTACCAAACCATATTAATTTATTTCAGAGTTTTTCAAATAACCAACAATTTATATCATATTCTACGAATCTTAATTCTAGATTTCCATTTTACGACTGTATTGTGTTAGACAATTTCTTATCTTACATGAAATAATTAAATTATAATTACGATTATGAATTAAATCTGCACTGATCATGTGCAGTTCACATTTTCATATAGATATCATATAACTACAACCACTTATATCTAGGTAAACGTACAAACTGTTTTCCTACTAAACATCTAATCGTTCCCACAATCTTTCGTATGTATTTCAATAAAAAATGCTAATATTTTAATTTAAGTTACATTTTTTGCAAATGAGATTTTGACAATAATTTCATTTTCGCTACATAATTTCATATCAGATACGCTATATAAATAACCTATTTCATTTTTTAGTTTTCTTGCAAACTTTCTTTGGTGGGGTCGTTCCATCATTTGTTGTTTTTTGAGTAGTTGCTGCAGTGGTTGCCACTGTTGGAGTTGTTGCCACTGTTGGAGTTGTTGGAGTTGTCGGAGGCGGAAACAGTGTAAAGGGTGGTAAAGTAAAGTTTTCCTCATCTTCTGGAGTTTGAACAATGGGCTTAGCACTTATTGGCTTAGGATGTGGAATCACGGACGTATCGCCTGCATTTAGTTCATAAAAATATGTATCTATGAAAAATATGTCTTAAAATTATTTTGCTACACAAAGCTTTTACGTGAATGAAACCTACATTCATATTTTCGATTAACCATTTCCCAATCTCCATCACTGAACCCTTCTCTTTGTCCAATTTTCGATGAATCTCCTACTCCGTCCGTTCCTTTCTATCCGTACGACACGAAATAAATAACAGTATAACATACGGCAGTAAATAACTGTATTCACAGATTAAAGATGTGATTTAATGTTAAGTTAAGTAAGAAACTTACAATTATGGTAAAAACGGGATATGCAGGATCCTTGGAGCCACAGTATGTGCAGTAGTGCATTATGCTTTCATAATTGTACTTCACACCATAGTCATTGAATTTACAGTTAGTTCCAGGAGCGCAACTTGCTTTATCCAGTGCATAATTTCTCGCAACAACATCTGAAATTGTCAATGCATTTAATAAATACTTTCTTATTTTGTACCATTTGAATGTAATAAAAATGAAGTTATTTACCATCAGCGTAGTTTGTAGCGTTGACTTTAATGTATTTATCTCGATCGTTTCTCGTATGCTCATGGAAAAATCCCACAGCATGTAAAAGCTGTTAAGCATGCAAAAGATACATATGTATAGCAAAATAGTATATGATTACTTTGGCTATCCTTCAAAATCAATTGGTAATTACATTTGAATTACACGTACCTCGTGAACCATGCTACCTACAAAACACTTGGGACCTAAAAATACTCCCTGTGTGGAAATAATTATTGTTATTAATTAATAAATTCATGCAACCACATTTTATTTTGAATACATGCAAGAAATTCATAATCTATCGGAAAGTTATGTTTTACCTGATCTCGTCTATTTAGCCATCCAACGTAGGAAGAGCAAACTGCATTAGGGCTTGCATTTTCTTTCATGAGAAATCGGAGCCAATACTCATCACTGCTTGTTTGCTGCCTCAATTGAAGACAGGTGTATTTGTTAATGTATTTTACTGCTTTTTCAATGACAGGTCGCAAATCAGAGGCTAATACAAAATACAGTTACGGTAAACTTCTTTGGCTTTCGGAATTGATTTGATTAAAAATTATTTGTCAAGAAAGCAGATAATGTTTTGTACAACTTACTGACATTTTCCGAGACGACATATGGCACAATTCCTCTCGGCCAGTTTGGATGATTAGCAGATGCCATGCGTGCTGCAGAATCCTTTTCAAAAATCATGTCTCCAACTTGTTCATAAGTACCATCCATTTCTCCTAAATAAAACCACAAAAATTGGTTGTTACATTTTTTGTCTATTTTAAGATTTATTGCTAAATTAAGGTTAAGTTTTACGATAAATTTCTTCATCCGATCGTAATCCCCCTTCATCTTGTAGAGAGGCTGCTATAAATCCTAGAATCGTAACTAGAATCAACTCTTTACGCATCCCAAAATACATTTTTGCTCGCTTTTTACAATAAAGCTTTTTCCTTGAAGTACGATTAAATTGTGCAAAACTGTGCATGCAATGCTGTTGTAACAAATATTTTAATCCAATTGAGCCTAAATATTTGTTACTTTGATCACTTTGTGTTATAAAGTGTGTTATTTTGGTTTTACTAATATTAGGGTTATGTGGATACTTTTGACAAATTCAGCCAAGTCTACAATGATTATACTAATGGGGCTAACTAAATTCAATTGTTTAGGTTTTGGGTTAATACAAATATTTTGACTGACATTTTGGCAGAATCACAAAGCAATTATCAAATTTAATATCACATCACATTCATCATTGCGCTTAGGTATAACATACATAACAGATATTGACATTACTGACTCCGAGAGTCACCATTGTTTCAAGTTTGTGGGTTGCGACGTTTAGCTGTAAGTAAAAACAAATGTTTTTCAAAGATCATGAAATGTATCTGTCTCACCCTCAATGTATGACAGAAATTATTCTTTCTTGAAAAATATTTAATGAGCATGCACGATGAATTAATTTCCAATAATAGTAAGTAGTGAAATCTTGCTGCAAATTGATGTTGGAAGTGTAATCACGAATTGACGGCTCTCTTTTTCTACATTTTTTACCGAATACACTTCCCATTTTCATGTTCTGTAAGTGTAAGTTTTTGTAATTCAGCTAGATTAATTACCTCCTTTAAATACATGCTTAACTTTTCAATGAATCATTTCAAGTCAAGTAAAAATTCTAGCCGAGGCAATTGTGCATGGAATTATTCTCTTTCATATGCTATCTATAAATGATCTGTCTCACTGCTTTTAGCACACATAATAAATTAATAGTAGTATCCTAAAAATGTAATTTATTGAGCAATAAGCTTTATTTTGAGGATTACGTGTGATACTTACATAAAAAGATATTCAACAAATTATGGCTATTTTTTATTCTAATTTATACGTACACATGTAAGTATTTGCTTTAACTAAATATACATGATGCGTATCCTACTAAAATCGTTTTACCACAGTTCCAACTTTAAGAATTGAATTAACGAACATCGAAGAACATTTGCAGTACTATACTAGACTTAACTTATTTGATTAGAATATGAAACATACTAAAGTATTTATCTGTGTAGGTAGTTACAACAAAATTTTTAATATTTATTACAAGTGTTATTTTATAGAATGTTACATTTATTTGATTGCTCAAGGGTGCGGTTGCGGTACAACCTCTCCTCCAGTGTTGAGGTCAATCCACGTGTCATATTCACTAACTTTGACAAAATTTGCATTATGGGATCCAGTGCAGTTATTGGGTGTTACATAAGATGCTACCCCACAAAGAAAGTATTGACCACGTTTATAGTCGTAACAACCTAAAGGTCCACCTGTTATAATTTTGAATAAAATTTTAGTACGCTTGAATCATCAGTATATCGCTACACTTTCATATTGTGATATCATGTAAGTATGTAGTATATGTCTATACCTGCGTCACCGTAGCATATATTGCTTCTATAGTCCCCTTTCGTACAAAGAGTCAATCCAGATTCGTCCCAACAGTCAACCAAAATGCGTAAAAGTGTGTGTTGAAGTATATCAGGATAATTTGAGTCGTCTCCTCCATCAGTTGCACCCCAGCCACTAGCAACTGCAAGACCTTTTACCATACAGACACAGATAAAACCAGAGATAATTAAATAAAGTTTGAATACTTGCATGTAATACGATAAGTACACTTTCATTTTATCTTTAGCTTTATTTACCCAGACTTTCCATTTCGGGAGATGCTATTGCAAGCGGTTCGACAATTTGTTTCTGGAACTTAACTGGTTTTGATAATTTAAGCAGAGCGATGTCATTTTTGATTGAATTTCTTGATATCTGGTAGTCTTTGTGTGGAATGATTTTGGAAACAGTCATTCTTTGTTCAAAGTCATCTTTCTTACTCAAACTATATTCTCCAACTACTGCGTAAATATCCTTCGCCTTCATCAATGTTCCTCTTGGATTTTGCTCAGTGTCCTATCGCATATAAATTTAATAATTTGCACCTTTCACTTGCAAATTTTGTCTAGGCTTGAAATTATTGTACGTTAATTATTTAAAATTTTAAGTTTACTTACCCCAGCATGGACACAATGTGCCGCTATATTATATTCAAACAAAGAAAAATAATAAATCTTGTGAAAAAACTACTTGTAAGTACCAAAAGCAGTCTTAGCAGACAGTTTTAATATATATTACTTAAACTAGCGGATTGTAATTAATTACATTGTTCAAGCTAATAGCAAATATGTTGATGTTGATGATATAGACAAACCCTTTGAATTAATACACACCTGTCAATACGTAATTCAATGATACTAGAGTTCCACCGCAACTATGATCGAAATTTTGTGCTCTAGTTTTCAATGATACTTGATATGGAAATTGGTCTCTCACGGCACTCAGTCCTCCAACTACTCTAGCTTCGTTCTTATCTCCTCTGAAAATGATAGGAACATAAGTAATAAGTATCAGACCGTATATATACATAAAGAGACTAACAAATAATATCTTCTGTAGTAATCTGTTCATGTTAATTAAGAAAAGAATTGCTGCTTTACTAATATTCTTATTTTAGACACAATTCTTTTGGTTCTGTAATTTAAGTGTAGCTGCTAATTTTAAGCTGCAAAAATGAAAACGTACCTTGTCTGACTATGAATAGTAGTAATTATAAGGCATAGCCGTAAAAAAGATCTAAGCTCAATCATTTTGGTTTCTAGTTGTATATTTTTGCTTAAAAATACTATGAAACACTTTTGTAAGTAGCAATCAGAATATCGACCACCCTATTTATCAAAGAACTCGGAAAACATGTTTTTATAGTAAACTGGAATATTGGTAGGCATGTAAGCCAAAGATGTACATACACTGGAAGACATGAAGAAGAACATAAAATCATATACTTACATACTCAGCTCTATATAATAAACAATAATATTACGAACTACACATAACAATAATAATTAATTCTGTGTAGCATTTGTAACACTTTAAATGTATTCACCCAAAATGCCGGACTTATCTGAAGAATACACTCAATTCCATTTCATTTGGGGTAAACGAACTATTCTAAATCTCTATTCTAAATGTTCTAACAGTAGGGATTATTATAATATGCCACGACACAATCCACAAGTCCATAATCAAACTTATATTCACTATTACTAACGACGAATAAATGGATTTAGTAGTGTTTCCAGCTACTCTCTGCTACTAAGAGGCTTGCATCCCAAGATAAAGAGTTACTATATTATGCAATATGAAATTCCATACATATATTCTTACATACATTCTTATACAGAGATTGTTACATTATTGTGGAAGAATTCTTATTAGGTGGAAAGAAAGAATACTCTTTTATTCGTAAATAATTTTAATTTTACTAGTTTGCAGTAATAATAGTGATGGAACATGATTCTGTTTGTATGCGTAATTATTTGCCTCAATGGATACCTTACTGTTATTATTACAGTTATTGTTCAATTTTTTAGTACAATCAGAATTTATAAGTGCATTTTTATGTTCCTGCACATGCTATTCTTGGATAAAACGCGGAAATAAACTACTGGATATATAGAAGTTTCAAAATATAAGGATTATAAAAGACAGACATTAAATAAAGGATGTATAAGCATTGTGGAAAAATCTTGAATAGGTAAGTTTTCACATAAATGCAGTTTATACATCTTTACATGTATAAACATTTTCGACTGAAGTAACAAAACTTTAACTATAGCATGCATTAAAGTTTATCCTTATTATTAGAATTGAAATCTAAATACAACTTGACAACCTCAACCAGCAATTGATTGTTAACATGAATCGTGGAAAAAGTTTTCTTTTCCTTGTTGCATGCACTAATGAAATGATATTTATGATGATGAATTTTTTACTTCCATGTCCGTCAACCGAGTGAGATATTGCACAATGATTATAGAGGTACATTTACCCATACACTTGGCAAGCTTGGCATATAAGCTAAATATATCTGTATGTTAACAAGAGTTAGAACGAAGAGTATAGTTGATTTATTTTGTGCCGTACTACGCTGATAAAATCAAACAAAGCAAAATTTCTTTTTAAATGTCATTTTCAGTCTTTAAATCATATGAAAATTCAGGGTAATTGAAAAACAACTGATACACACAAGGAAAAACCATTGCGAAACTGATTCGCATACAATATTTTACATTTATTGTGCTTGTGATTATTTGATTTTGAGTTAGTATAACTTCCCTCAATCATAATGGGGACACGATATGCTACAAAATTGATATTATTCACTTTAATGCATCAACTTGTTAATTCCCACTACCACAAAGATTATAACACCGTTTTTTCAACGATGATTAAACGAATTTCCCATGAAACTGATATAGAAAACTGGATGCATTGTACTCTAATTATTCGCTGTGACTTTGAAGACACGTGTCCCATACAAACCATGAACACTGAAAGCTACCGTGCACATTCAATGACAATTATTTACACATTGAAAACTTTAAAATTTTCAATGGTCTATCCGAGGTATCAACAAGTTTGTAGCATTGCCATATATAAAGTGATAAAATATGATGAAGCAACGATTGGTAAGTCCTGGCTAAAATTAATTCCAGGAGGTGACACTCAAAGTTACCACATTTTAATTTATAACTATTTCCTGCATAAGGATGAAACATTTAAAGCGACTGCAACTGTGTTGATGTTAATGGCACATAAATGCTTTGTTACTTGGGAAAATCAGGACCGCTACTTGGAAGTGCATGAAACTAACATTTTAGGTCATATAGTCCAAAAGTTAAAAATTCCAAGTGGTAATACAACACAAAAAGGGCTTAATGCAAAAATTTTCAAATGGAGCAATTTCAATGGTGAGTCGATCAATATTCCTGTAAGAGAGGGAAGAAGTTACACCTTTGCAGAAGAGATAGAATCATACAGCAAAAGTAAATATTCTCCGTATTTCCATGTGGCAAATATTGTCGAAATAGCCTTCAGCTTAAATGCTACACTTGCTTTAATAACTTCTCCTCACTCAAAACATGGGACCAGAATAACCGAAAATGGTCAATGGAATGGACAATTAAGTACTTTGATTCAAGGAAGTGCCCATCTCAAGGCATTGATTACCATAACTCAAAATAGAAGCGATGTTGTAGATTTTTCTCAAATCTACCACTATGAAAAATTTTTGTTTGCCACAGCAAAACCCAAAACAGTTGCCTCGAATATTTTGTTTATTTTAAAAGGTTTTTCGGGCTTAGTTTGGGTTTCATATGGTTTAATCACAATTATGCTGTTTTCAGGGTTATGTTTTTCAGGTAAAAAGTATTTGCACGAATACTGGGATATAATTTTTAATCCTATTGTGGAGCAACCTATATTTATCAGCAAGCGTTTAAAAAATGTATTGGTAAAATGGAAAATAAAAATCTTGTTTATTTCCTGGCTTTTATCTAAAGTTATCACAGTTTCCCTTTTCAAGTCATCAACAATATCAAGGCTTCTAACCCCAGATATTGAATATCCACCTGGAAATTTTCGCGAACTCGCCAGCTCATCGTATCGAATTCAAACGTTTGGAGTTAAGGGATTTTCAGAACAAGAAATCATGGAAAAAATGAAAAATATTCCCTTAATCCAAAATGTGTCAAATAGGTTAGAAGAAGTTACAAATTCCAAGAAGGTATGTTTTATTCAATTGCTAATAATATTAAAAACAAAATAGATATGAAAGGACAACTAAGTATAAGTCTATATGCCAATAAATCCACATAAACGAAAAACTAATTAAATGTTTGCAGTGCTTTACGGATACTCTACAGGGAAATTTTGCGTGTGCTTTAACAACAAAAAAGTTGTTAAAAGGCACCAAAAGGTTTTTAGTTGATGAAAATGGAGAAAAACACTTTCAAATTGCCAAGGATCATTTGTTTATAACATTTATGAGTGTGGCTATATCCAAACATTTTCCTCAACTTACTTCAACAACTTACGCGGGAACAACATACTCATAATAACTCAGCTTAAATTATTTATTCTTTTCGTAATTTCAACATTAAAAAAATCAATTTTGTAAAACCAAAATCAATGTAAAAGACAGCACTCATTTTCAAGTACACAATCACACCTGAAAATACAAATAGTGAAGTGATTCCAACATTGCCTGGTCAAAGCAAAAATTTTGTACAGCTAAAAGGCATAACAACACGGGCGGGCCTCCAGTTAAGTCTTTCTATCAACATTGACAAATATCAATATTTTATTTATTGTAACACCTATCAAATCATACCTGTGAAGAAACTGAAGATACCCCACTTAATTTACATCTAGAAACACAATGCCAGGAGGAACTCGTAAAAGGGCCAAGCCGTCATCAAACAAGCGAAATGACTCCGGAAGTGACTCAGATGACCAGCCTCCAACAAAAGATGCTAAACTCGATTTCATCATCAAACAACTGGCGGAAATGCAGGGTTCAATATCTAATATTGAAAAAAACACTGAGAATATCCAATCGTTACAGAAAGAAAATAAGGTGTTGCAAATTGAAGTGACAACTCTAAAAACCAAAGTAAATCGGTTGGAAACTGAAAACGAAAATCTCTCTATGGAAATGCGAAAGAAAAACCTTATTATCTTTGGCCTACCCGACACGGAAAAGGAAGTGAATGATGATACAAAGGAATTAGCCCTGAACATGTTTAAAGACAAACTCGGACTACCTGACATCGAGGTTGACATTGCGTACCGGCTATCGAAATTTAATGAAAATAAATCTAGACCAATAAGGGTGCAATTTGTACTACAAAGTGACAGAGATCGTGTATTAGAAAAAAGATTCAATTTGAAGCCCTCTGTGCCATATTCCACACCTGGCATATTCGTAAATGAAGACCTACCTCTCAGCACCCGGATTTCAAGAAAACTCTTGCGAGATAAACTAAATGAAGCAGTGAAAACGAACCTGCCAGCGAAAATTGACTACACCAAAAAGGAAATAACTATCGATGGGAAGTGCTATAAACTAATTAACAACAATTTTGTAGAAAAGAAAGAGCGTGGTCAACCCAACCTATCCGGTCATTTTTTAGCAGCAGGCAAATAACCGGACTACAACATCATCACCCTGAGCTACATGAAAAAACAAGAAACAAAACGACTAAACTTGCAACGTGCCACTTGAACTGCCAATCCGTATGTAACAAATTCTTATTAGTTAAAAATTTCGTGCATGAAAACAATTTTGATTTATTCTGCGCTACAGAGACATTCCTTAAAGATGGAATGCAATTCTTTACATGTCCCGGCTACGATATTGTGAGAGAAGATCGCTCATTTAAAGAACACGGAGGAATTGCGTTTTTTATTAAAAATACACTAAAACACAGTAAATATATTTTCAAAAATCACAATTTGTTATACCAAAACCCTAACTTAGAATACTGTGCACTTAAAATTCAACACAATTTTGATAAAGCATTTATCGTTGTTTGTATATACCGAATTCCTAACTATAGTTTAACAGCTGTTGACAACGATATTGAATCTCTAAATATAATGTTTACACGAGTTGCAATCAATTCAAAGGAAAAAGAATGTATTTATTTATGGTGATTTTAATCTAAGAACAAAATGTACATACGACAAACTCTCAAATTTATTACTGAGTCACTCTCTCAAACAACTTGTTGACAAACCGACCCGTGGTGACAATATTCTTGACCTATTCATTACTAACAACAGTACACTTATCTCGCAAGTAGAAATTGTGCAACCTCACATTTCTGACCACATGGCTGTCCGTGTAGATTTAAACTTTCCTAAACCTACTTTTAGTAAAACTAAAATTGTTTTCCGCAATTTTAATAACTTTAATATTGATAATTTTAACTGTGACGCTGACAAAATATTTTCATACCTTAATTCCACAACAATCGAAAAATCAGTGGATGACCACTTCAATGACTTAACCAAAAATTTACTGTCTTTATTTGATAAGCATGCACCATTTAAAAACAAAACTATTATTGACCGACCTAATAAGAAAACTGTTTCTCATAGCACACGTAATGCAATTTACAATCGTGACAAAGCCTATCAACAATATAAAAAAATACCAACCAAATCTAATCATATTATAGTTGAGTCGTTAAATAAAGATGTAAAACGCAATATATATAATGATACTAAAAATGCTCTGAATGGTGATGTCGACAAGTATGGTGTATTTAATGCATTAAAAAATCACATGACACTCAAAATTGAAAACAAAAACTGTTTAGAATTTAATGCAAATGATATAAATGATTACTTTGTCTCAATCTGTACCCCTAGTACTAATACACACAGTCTACCTTTACGACCTACCGATTTACCAATTGTTAACGATCACTTTACTATTCCTACATTTACTGTGCAAGATTTAAAAAATGCTTGGAAATGTACAAAAAAACATAACTCTCTTTCTCGTGATTCACTAACCCTGAGCCCAATCATGTTCAATTATTGTCTGCAAGTACCTAATTTCTGTGATTACTTATGTAAAATATTCAACTTAAGTATAAGTAGCTGTAGCGTACCAGATATGTTAAAAATCTCTGAAGTAGTTCCTATTCCTAAAATTGTAATGCCGGCTAGTCCTAAAGATCACCGACCTATTTCTAAGCAACCTCAACCAATTAAACTACTTGAAAAATGTGTAATTAAACCACTTGTCAATTATATCACTAAGAATAACATCATAAGTAAGTGTCAGTATGGGTTCCGAGCCAATCACTCCACCGAGCATGCTATGTTAGCATTAACAAATCATCTTTTTGAAAATATTAATCAAGGAAATATTTGTATTATTCTGGCATGCGATTTGGCAAAGGCCTTTGACCGCGTAAAGCATGACATCCTGATTAATAAATTGAAATGGTATAATATTGATAGTAGCTGGTTTCAATCTTACCTAAAAAATCGGTCACAGTATGTTTATATTTCAAGCAACAACATATCCGAAACTAAAAGTATCATTACATCTGTACCTCAGGGCAGTGTCCTCGGTCCTTTACTATTCTTACTTTACATTAATGATTTACCACTATGTATAAGAAATTCTGTTACTTTTATGTTCGCTGATGATACGAATCTTGTTTTATGTGGTCCACCTGATGTGTTAAATAGAATGTTAGAACTACTCACGGAAGATTTAACTAATGCATTGGAATGGATGGATGTAAATAATATGTACCCGAATACCGATAAGTTTGAAATGTTAGTTGCTGGTAAACAATCTGTGTTAAGTACTCTTGAAAATGTCAGTCTAAATATAAATAACATTATTATAAAGCCAAAGAAATGTATAAAAATACTAGGTATGTTACTTGACGAAAATTTAAATTGGCACCATCATATATGTAAGATTAATACTAAATGCAATAATTTATTGAGATCATTGTATCCTTTGCAATCGTTACTAACCATTAGGAACAGAAATATTGTAATCAATGCATTCCTATGGCCAGTACTTAGATATATGTGTGTTGTTTATGGAACCTCGACCAAAACAAACCTATTAATAATTGAAAATATTGTAAAAAGAGCGGCCCGTTTTGTTCTCAATGTGCCAAAATATGATAGTATAAGACATGACCTTTCTGTTAAACTCTGTTGGTTACTACCCGAATATTTGTATAAATTTGAAATACTTAAGTTAATCCATAATATACATTTAAATAAGTGTCCTCAATATTTCATTTCTCTGATCAATTTTAGCAATTTTGACACTCGCATAACGAGAAACCAACGTATAAATTTTGTAAATATTGATACATGTAATAACTCTTTTGGTAATCGGTCCTTTAGTCATCAAGCACTATCGGTCTGGTGTGAATTATGTGATAATTTAAAAAGTGAGGTAATGCACCCGAATTTTCCTGCTAAAGTAAAAAGAATGCTTTTAGATCTACAAACCTCCGACATATTACTGTCCTCGGAAGCGAATAACTCCAACATTTGTAACTTTTCTTGCATTGAATCCGCAGCTGCTGGGAATAGCATTATTAACTAAAACTGTTATTGTAATTGACTTATCCTTATGAAAATTGATCAATTTATGAACCTTTTCTTCACATAGAATTTGTAACTTTAACCCAACTGAAATGGGTAATATATTCTGTTTTGTACATTGACAGCCTGACTGCCTCGTGTTGAGGAATCTGTCAATTATTGATAAATAAATAATATTACTATTGCGAGAGTGTGGTTAGGTTATAGGACTAATGTATTTCCTTACTTTATTTACACTCCTCCCCGGAGTAATACTAATGGCAATAGTAAGTAGTCTAATCGTAATTCGTAACTGCTACATATTTAGCTGTATAATGTTCTGTTGACAAGATTAGATTTTTTCTGCTGTGTGAGGTGAAATGAGCTTTTGCGACCGTTCCTATACACATACTGGTACATTCAATATGAAACTTTACCAAGCAACAAGTGAAGAATTTTCAAAGATTTTTTGGCCCTTCTCTTTCTCTCTTGTAGTAATTTGTGTAGAGGCGAGTTGATAGAGCGAAGACGTAAATGTATTTTAACATTGAGTTATTGCTTCGAGACACTTTTAAAAAATTCCCTGTATAAAATTGTCATACATAGTTTAGATAATAGAAAAGGAGTGTTGAGACTTTTTCGTCTCCCTTATAGCCTGTGTATATGCATGATGCTCTGTGTGTATTTCGTTTGTGTTTTCTTCGTTAGCAAGAAATTTACGTCAAAATTCCGTAAGAAATACGTATGTAGTAAATATACGTGTAATCTATGCTAATACTAATATGGAACGATCTTCACGAGTGAATTGTTAGTTAAGAGATATTACAGATTAAAGTAGAGAATGGTTTCATGTAGAAGTTGTAAACTGTAAACCGAGAAATTAGTACACCCAAAACTGTTAAGTAAAAGAGGATAGGTCGAGGAATCAAACGCCAATGTTAATGCAGCATGTACATGTGGACTAATTATTTCTACAAGTAGAAGTCTCCTGGTCGTAAAATAGTGTCAAATCGTTTCGCTTTCCTTTTCGGTAGAGTAAAAAGGTTTTTTAGTGTTAGAACTGTTGGTTTTGGGAGGATCGTGCAAATATGAAGTTGAGCGGGTTAGAGCAAAGTAAAAATGTTTTGTGTGATATTATATGAGAACAAGTTTAAATCTCACTGCTATTATAAAGTAAGTAGTCGGTCGGCTCGCTTGGTTTCCCCGGCCAGACAAGTAGGCGTTTAGCTAACATTTGTCGTACACGACTACATTATTTTTCTCTCGTATCGTGTCTACTTACTTTGGCTTTAAATGCTTATATCGGCTCAGATGTATTTATATTATGTCGTCTGCCTGAGAGAGAAAATGTTTTCCACCCGCTTGGCTTTTACTGTTTACTCTTCTATTGTGCTATGTAATGTGGCAAAGATTGTTGTTTTAATCAATTCTAATTGCTTAACAAACCTGCTAATTGCATGCTAACAGATTGCAAGACATTTACGATCTGCTATATTTATACTTACTCTCTCTCTCCAAACATAAATTCATCTTCGTCCCTGATAACAAATGTTATTAATGCCATTTGTCAACATTTTACTGACAACTGCGGTTTACATTGTAAATTACTGAGATTAATCTCTAATTTTTCCTTCAGGCTATAGGAATTTTATTGATGTAAGTTTTTTTATTGTGTTAATTAAAAGTAAAACTAGTAAAAGGGAGGTTAAATTTTAATTGCAGTGATTTCATATCAGTGTAGTCTTGTAAAATGTGTATGTAGAGACTCCTCTGTGTTTTAGATGCTTTATGATGTGGTGATACTCAGAAATAGACTTTCAGGTATTTTTTTAGAGCACATTGACTGTAAGAAAGAAAGAAAAGAGTGAGTCATCGTGTGAATGGCACAAAAGGAAAATAAATATATGTAGTTAGTAGTTAACTGCCTATTTGTAGAAATATAGAGAAGATGCACCAAGAAACAGTGTTTTTTGTGTGGTTTAAGTTTAGAGATAAAGATACGTACACACACAATGTGTTAGTTAGTAGAAAAGGATATATGTATGTGAGAAACAGATGAGATGTGTTTTTGGATGAAGATGAAAAAGAAGACGAAGATGAGGACAAGGATGTGTGCTGGTAATTGGATCAGAAAGGATGAGTCATCACATGCACTGAGAAATCCCAAAAGATTTATTTAGCAAAGAGTGTATTTCACAATATGTAAGCAGAAGCAAGAACACAGACACGGCACGAGTGAAAACACAGAGAGAGTTTAAGTAAACGAGAAGTACATGTGTCTTCGCCGATGATTCATAATCACTCTTGTGTACACGCATTTATTTTAAATCTATACTGAAAAAAGCGGAAGCTAAACCTTTTTGCAGTAAAAACAATAACAGCAACTCAATATTCCAAATGTAAGGCAAATTACATTTTTATGCTTGCAAACTTTGTTGATGAGATTTTCAACCGAATGACTCATCCGTTAAAAGGAAACGTCGCATTAGTACAATTAGAATTTAGGACATGATTTTGCGTTTGAGATTTATGTGTGTAGTGTATACTTGTAAAAGTTTTCATATACAACGACCAATTTCCGTTCCTTAACTTAAAATCATACAAATTGGATTTTTACTATGTATTGATTTGTACAGACTTGTTCTTAATTACTGTTAAAGCTGTTAAAAAACGGGAAGATGCTTATTATTAATTAATTTATAATTTCATTAGTCACAATTGCGGTATTTGCTTCTCTAGGTACAAATACAATTGTAATTTGCTTAAAACATGATAAGTCACAAAATATTTACGTGTGTATTTTTATTTTTGCACATACGCATTAATGTGTCTCGATGTTTTTCGTATTTCATCTGCATTCGCCATTTAAGTTGGCATTTTGCTGTCTGTCTGCTGTTCATCTGATGACTCACGCTTTAAATTGGTGTGCTCTTCGTTATCTTACTTCCAAATAGAAGATTTTTCTATGTAAACTGCCATCAGTGCATTTCAAGAAAAGTAAACTCATCCTCTTTATATCTTGCAACTTTCCTAGTGCTATATCTTACCATTAGTCTTTATTCTAATGAATTTCAGCCGTGAAAGGAGTGCATTGCGTGTGGAGAGCAATTTTTTTCTTATTATCAACAGAGTTCTTTTTCGTATGTTTTTATTTAACGTGTGGATGTGCTTAACAGTCTGTATCGTATAGTAGTAATTCTGGTACACGGTACAATGTGTTCGAGTACAACGTGGAATCCCGGTAGTTGTGTGTATGATGATGATGGTAAAGTGAAATGAAGTAGGAAATGAGTGAGAGTATATGGGAGTACTTACAAGTTATACATAAGGGGAAGAGAAAGGCATAAAGATGATGATGCTACCTTCATCTGTAGGGAAAAGAATGGTGAAGTTTAATTTGGTGAGGTTGTCGGATGAGGACTGTGAGTTGCAGAATAGTCGTAGTGGAAATAGTGAGTTTGAGTTTAGATTAGGTGAGCTGGCAGTGAGCAAAAGGATTTTTACTTGAGAAGAATTCCATGTGCCAAGAAATGTTGCCAAGAGTCATCCATTCCTGACTACTGTTCATGTCGAAATCATCTTCGGATGGAAAAGAAGGAAAATAGCTGAACATATAATTATATACAAGAGATATAGGAGCACACACAGAACACACGTACATATATATAAATACACAACTCTCTGATGCTGCGGTTTCGTTTCTCTTAATTCTGCCTGTGTGAGTGTGTGTCCTTTTTATGTATAGCTCTTCAGTTTTCACACATACAGATCCGTTGGCTTTCAACTTAAAGGTTCACGCTTGTCTCTCTTGTCTGTTATGTTCTGTTGTGTTGTGTACTGGTGTTATTAGAGTGTTTTGTTAGCTCACCGTTCCAATCTTCATCTTAGTATCCGATTCGGAGAGAAACAGTACACAATAGGTACCCGAAAGATCACCACCGTGCATTTAGTGGTAGTTTCAACAAGCTTCCTGAAGGACAAGCCAAAAACGACACGACATTCAAGGAAAAATAAATAAAAATTGCTTCGAAATTGTAATTACAATACTTTACGTACAAACCCAAGTTTCTACTTGTGAAGTTTTACAAAATCTGTTAGTGAGATAATCAACGCTAATATTTTCCTGGAAAAATTATTTCTGTGTGACTTTGCTTTCTTGAATATATTCATATCTGAAGATATTCCATACCCGAAATGGAAGTGTATACCTAAGTAGAAAAAAATATTTGACGGATGGGCTTTATAGAAAAATTTCTTGAGGTTTTGTTGCTTTGAAAAAGAGAAAAGGAAAATTCGGAGGATAAAGTGACCAAGTTGCTTTGAATTGAATAATTGGATTGCCAGTGTCTTGGAAATCGTGGGCGCGTCAGTCACAGGAGAAACCTAGAGAGCTTTTTAAAGACTTGTGGGTCTGAATCTCCGAATCTTATCGCATTGCTGAAGAGAATTTGCAATATTTTGTTTGTTTGGTTTCGTGTGTGTGTATATAAGTTGTATATAATATAAATATCGTATAGAAGTAAACATGATTTGCCAAATCGATTCGTGTTCTCATCAAGATTCTCCTAGTGGTAACAGCAGTGGAAGTTTGAGCAGTGGTGAAGAGGACATTTATTACAGTACAGATGAAAGTGGCAGTGGTCGTAGTAGTAGTAGCAGCAGCAGTAGTGGTATGAGTGGGAGTCGAAGAATCCCATTTCTTACGGAAATGGAGAGTAGAAATAACAGTGAAAATATTTTGCGGACTTTTGGTGGTGTGAGAAACAGTCCGTACTTTTCTTCGTCCGAGGACAGTCTGAGTAGTAGTAGTCCTAGTCACAATCATCTTCATAGTCGTAGTGTGGATGCGGATGTGGATAGGATGCAACAAGTTTCGAATGAAAGTCAAAATGACAGACGCAGCGTGGTCAGTGTGATAGAAGCCAATGAACAGTCCATTAGTGTTCATCATGAGAAAAACAGTTTTCTTTGTCGGGCTTTACAATGTCGATGGCTACTTTTCCAAGATAAAGTTGTTGGTACGAAATTCTTCTCCGGAATTCAAGGAGAAAGTTTTCACCTTTCATATAATATTTGTATAACATTATGTGTTGGGATAAAAAAAATAATTGTCTCCTGTAAAATGTTTTGGTTTATTTGAATGGTCTGATAATATTTTTTTAGTGTGAAATATTTTTATTACTTGTATCAAGTTAGGTAGATTGAGTTTTCTTTTGAGTGTATAATATGTGGTAGTCATAATAGTATCAGAATATTTGTATTAAGTTACTTTAATCAATCATAGTAAATACAAGCTTGATATCTAATAGTTTGTTTAAACATTCACATACCCATAGGAAGTGTTTTTCTCAAAAGCTAACAATTTTGTTTTCCAGAGTAAATAATAGTTTAATGTTTAAATGGGTATAGGATGAAAATGGGAACAGTTTGTATAGATAGATAGATAATAGATATATTAGTGCTTTTCGAATTTAATTTATTCACATAAAAACACTTTTTGTTTTGTATACTAATTCTGATTTATCTATTCACAGGAGCCGGTGGGACTGATGATAATTTATATGAAAATGCTTATTTGATGCTTGACCCAGAATTGCAGCCAATTTCTCCGGCTACAGATATCCCAGAATCCATGAGAATTTTTGACGAGCACAAAAAGGTATTTTTATTGCTGAATCGATATATTATGTATAAAATTGGTACGATGAGACAAATGATTGTAATTAATGATGACTCTGATGCTATGAGATTTTGACTAGTTATTTTAAACCTTTTCTGAATGTTTTTTTAGCTTGCCCAAGATTATATTCAAACCCAAGCAGAAATTGCGTGCCTTATACAAGCTAAAGAGGATCTCCAAAAGCAGCTTGCCGAAGAACAACAGTACGGACCTTTTAGAGATCAGGGAAGAACTTTAAAGGAAATGAGAGAACTTAAAAGTGAAAATGTAAGTGAATCAAGGAACTTATTCATTGTACATTAAAAATCTCGTATTTGTATATGTAATTCGTTTCACTAACTAAATTATCCGTACTAATGTTGAATCTCGATTGGTTTTTATAGGACAGTCTTCTCCAGTATCACAGAAATTTGAAAAAGCAGTTGGAGATCATCAAAGGAAGAAAGCAAAGAAAACCGACGACACCTAGTGGAGAAGTGGAACCAGAACCGGGCTGGGTAATGGTGCCCAGAAGAGGATCGTAAGATCAGGACCGATTAAAAATCTCTACAACATTGATATACATAATATTATCTAAATATATAATACAACATAACAATATTGTAACTATGTCCTAACAGATAAGTCTTTTATGAGCGTAGTAATTATATATAGCTCTATTGTAGAAATTAAGGCAAACAGATAGCTCATATTTAAGAAATAATCTACAAACACGTTTTCAAATAGTATCGTCTAAGTAATTTAAACGAGTCAGCCATTTTGAGTTTGTTCTCTCAGTACAGTGAGAAAGCAATAACTCAACTTAAATCTACCTAAGTACGAAATATATATTCAATAGACGAGTAGATCGATAGAAAGGGATCGTCCAACATTAAAATGTAATGTGAGTTGTGAAAATACAATTATTAGCTCAGAGATCTAGTAATACACAACTATATATATTTAATGAGTCCAGTTTCTTGCAAGGATCATTATGAATGAAATGTGTTTAGAGAAATTAATTGTAATTCGATGAGAATTTTTCATAATTATGCAGACAAATACAAAGTACGGCACAAATAGATCGTTACTTATATACTATGTGCATAGGTATATTATATTGTAAATTGATAGTGTTTATTCAGTGACAATAATTTTCATTGTTAGCTTTAAATGAGTATTGTAGAAGAACATGAGACGGTCACGAGATTACCTATAACTTTGATAATAAGTAATGCATAATGCAATTAGCAGGATATTTAATTGTTATTCACGAATATGACGCTCATTTTTGTTTGACATGTATATTACAAGTAAAAAACGTTGATCGACAACGTAAGAGTAGTATTAATACTAAATTAGAGTTATTTGTTTGTTTGTACAGTTTGTTTGCCAAAGTGTGCAGCAAATCACATTGACTGAATCGAATTACTATATATATATTTGCAATCAAGCAATTAATTACTTTATAAACATAGGTAAATAATATTCGCTATTATTTTATTTGTTATAGTTTCACCGTGAAAATTGTTATATCGTTTCAATTATTTTGATGCTTCCTTACAAACACCGTTTCGATTCTTATGTGTCCAATTGACTATTATTGTTGCAATTGATTCATTCTCAGCACAGGATTAATATAAATATGCATTTAGCTAGCATTTGTATATGTACGAAATAATAATATTATTGTATTATCTGTTTCATTCATTATTAATGATAATTTGACCTGAGTGTATTTATGTAACCGTTAACAGACAAATTATATATCATAATTATTATACGAAAACTATCTTCTTATCGATCGCTTATTATATTATAAGTTAAGTATTGTTTGTTAAAAAATGTATCGCTAATATGATATAGGTAATATTAATTAACATGATTATTATTGTGCACTCATTTGTGTTAAGCGAAACATTATTATTATTACTTGATTTTAAATGCCTCACATGGGGAAGCGTCAAACAATAAACGTTTCTGCACAAATCTTTAACTTCCAAAGCTTGTTTTCCATTTTTCTCATTATAATGTTACATAATGATTATTATTATAACTTTGTTGCGTCATTGAATTATGTATTTGCATTTTGCTCGAGGTTGTTGTAGTTGTAACCGTAGCTATCTCTTACATGTAGTGAATTTTTTCATCTTTGTCAAATTAACATACAATAATCAGTTGAACGTTGGAACGTCCACTCTATAACGATAAGTAACGTATATACGAATCGAACAGGAGATTAAATTTCTAAACATACCTAATAATAATTGTAATTGTAGTTTAGAGAAGCAGAGAGACCTTAATGAATATTAATTTCATATTACTATTTAGATAGACGGACCAAAATCATATTCTCACATAATAACAGGCAATTTGCACGTATCATGTATATGTGTGTAATCATTTAATTGGAAAAGATAAGATTGGCTACAGTCTCATGCCCGTCTCAAGCATACGGTCAAAGTATGCGACAAATTGTTTAACGATGATCACGACTCTTCAAACAGTTATTTCGTATTTGAGTTAAGTAAAAACTCATGTCGGTAGATCATACAGATACAATTAGCAAATTAATTTTTTAATTGCTGTGTATGCCCTTATATAGTAAATGTTGTCCCATGAGCGTGGTTATTACAATGCTATATGATGGTGCTTTATAATTTTATGCTTGTAGTGTTGGTGAACTCAGTTGGCGAACATTATCGTTATAGTAAGCTGAATCAAGTGTTTCGCATCTGAAAATGAAGTTCATCACATTTTTCGGGATTTTTGCTGTGGGGTTATCTGCAATTTTAGCTGTCCCTGTAAAGTTATCCGATTGCGAAGACTGTAACACTACTGGTAATACGGAAATGCTCGTTGAAAAAAATTCATTCTAATTGAGGTTATTTACAAATGAAAACTTTTTTATAATTCCAGTTGAGCTGCTAAAAGATGTGGCCCTAGTCCGAAGCGAGATTGCACCGAGAGATTGGCTGACTGACATAATTCAAGCCATCTTAGGAATTGGAGTTCCCGATTTGCTGATCCAAATAAACGTTTGTTTAAGAGGATTAGAGAGATTGGTGACTCTGGCTGTTACCCAACTTCAACTTCTGATGTCTAATGTTGATGCAAATGTCAAACGAGAAATTAACCGAGTAATCGATGACGCTTTGACAGAGTCTTTAGAAATAGTTCATCCCATCTTGGTGGATCTAGGATTAGTTCTTCCTGCCATTTCGAACGACGATGTAGCCAATGGAATTCATCAAAAAATTGGCCCAAATGACTGGGTTACCGACAGTAAGAGAATTACTTGAGAAAATATTTTTAGCTCATTAAATTAAATCATTTGTTTAATCAGAAAACAATTTTTTCAGTCATTGAATCACTGCTGGGAATATCTTTGGAAGAATTGCTGACAAAAGTGGCAACGGCTTTAATTCGAATGGACCAGCTCTTCGCGGAGACTGTGAACAGGTTGAGATTAATTGCTCAACAAGCTGCTCCGGAGGTTTCAGCTGAACTTGATGAAATCAGTGAGACTTGTGTCGTCCAGTCTCAAGTTTTGATCCGACCCATTCTCAACAAATTATACCAAGTTCTTCCAATCAGATTTATTAACAAATTACCTAAACTGGATCAAGGTGAATGAAGATTCGCTTGAAATGAATTTTCAAAACTGAAAATCAGTTCTAACAATTCTATGACATAATATTCTGTAATCTGAATTGCAATAAAAATCTTACTACTAATTATAGATACAAAAACTTAATAGATGAAAAATAAATTGACATTGATTTGCACAATGACTTTAATCCGATTTATATAAAACAACTCTTATTACAATAATATGATTTCTGTCAATTAGGTCAAAATGCAGACAGACAAATGGTAATTCTAATTACTCTAAGACACCATAATCGATTATTTCAATTTCGCGTAATATCAGGTAGTAGACAATTTTTAGGTTACATGGAATTTCTTATGTTTGATTAAGTAGTGGGTAGTTAGTTCTGATTTTTTGTGTGCATAAGTCAGGATTTCATTTTTGAAGAAACATCTTTGAATTTTTATCCATACGTGTCATAGTCCGTGGCAGAGTCAGAATCATCCCAATCACTGCACAAAATGCCAGCCATATTGCTCGCGGAGTCCAAAAGTCCATGATATCTGCTGTTGTAGGCACTCATCATTGCCGTGTCAAAAGTGGACACATAAGAATTTGCAGAGCCAAATGGTGTCAACAGATGAGTGTTTGCTGCAGGATGATTAGTTGACGATATGCTGCTGCTAATCCTGTCGGAAACTTGCATTCTGTAGGAAGTGTCAGTGTTTTCCCCAACAGTTGGTTCCGGAGCTGCTTCAGTTTCCAAATTTCCCGATTGTTGCAATTGTATCGGCTCTGGTTCACCGGATGGAACCGGTGGCGACGTTGTCAATGGATCAGGAGAACTGCTATCAGTGTTCACTTCTGTTATTTTTATGTGATACATCCACTCTGCAACGTCAGTTGATACAGCGGCAACATCCAGCATAGTTTCCAACGGGATAACAAGTCCCTTACCTTTGCGGTACACGTCCAACGCGGGATCATCCCGGAAATGACACACTTTTCCTGACCAAGTATGAACCATAGTCTGTAAATCCAAGAAAAATATTACTATGCACCTACTTATAAGTGTTTAAACATTAGAAGATGGCAATAAATTCGGGGTTCAATTATTCTTACCTCGTCCGAAGGTAAATGCAGCTCCATTTTGATTTGGTACTTTTTGCAATCTTCCTTGGACCCCAAAAGTCCCACCCAGGAGCAAATGAACCAGTTTGACGCATACAACCGCAATAGAAACGTTTTTTCATACGCCTTAAAATAGTATTGCGGCCAGCAAAATCTTTCACCTACTTGCATTAAGTAAATTTCCCAAAAAATAAGCATTTTTCAATTGTTTTATAACGAATTTCGTTTCTTATGAAAAATTAGACTTAAAGTAATCATTGTACCAGCGCGTATGGTTCGCACGAGGTTCATGTTGTAAACGACAAATCCTTCTGGTTGATTTACCCCGTTGATTTTGTGGTGGTCAATGAGGTGCGAATGATATACTTGGAATTCAATCCATTTCCCGTTACAGTCGTCACATTTGACTGGACGAAAATCACAACTCTTCAAATGCTCTTGCATTTCTGATCCCTTGCAAGTCATTTGACAGCCTTGCTCCGAATGTTTACAACGTAAGGTGCACTTTTCAACGATACTCTCCGCAACGAAACTTCTGGTGCTGCCATATCTCGAGCGACACAGGGGACAAATGTCCGTTCTTATTTGACACCCGCTGCAAACTATGTGGCCTTTAGCACAGAGATAAATAGGAGGCATCGGGATATCCAGACAAATCGGACATTCAATAATCTTCCTTAAACCCTCTTCGGTACTCAAATCCAAATTCTGCTCACTAATTGAAAAATGCGAAATATTTTCAATCATTTCATGAAATAAGCTAGCTCGGACAATAAAAATAATTGTAAGAATTTTTTATTCTGCATACCTTTCGGATTTGGAAGGGCTTGATCCTTCTGCTGTGTCTAGTTTGCCTGACATAATGCTGTTGTTACGATTTCATGCAAAATGTGACTTACAGAACAGTTTAATAAAAGGATGGCATCAATGGGGAGGTTCCAGAAACCAAAACTCACCACGTTTCTCATATGACTTTTGATGAACTTGAATTAGTTTTAATTATTAGATGCTTCAGCGATTTGAAATTGAGAATATATCTATTTTCATGTTGGTAGGTAGTTGTCATATCAATTTTTTCTTACTCTGTGAAATTCATCCCCAAAGTAATTTTAACTGATTTTTAAGAGGTATTCGGGGATTTGACGAAAGAATTGAGGAAAAATAGAATCCTATGTATGCAAACGTACTTATTTACAAAACTTTCATTCAGCTTTATCTCCAAAACGTAGAATTTCTCGTC
>JABASD010001517.1:0-38867 GCA_019776165.1 Pogonognathellus flavescens
TATATATGAAAATGATCATTGAAGTCTCCTCTTTTGATTGATATGCTCTGTATATTTTAATTCTTCCTGGTTGATGAAATATTCCGGTTCGAAACGTTATTCTAACTTAGTACTCACCCTGTACAAAATTTTTATATGAACATTATGATGGTCAAGGTTATGGTAAGTATACTTTTAACATATCTTCATGTTGTTGACAGTATTAATATTATCGTGGTATTGTACAAGCCGAAAGTGTTTATACAAAGTGTACACCTATCGTATTATCGTATATGAATGTTTTGTATTTAGTAGTGATAGTTGTGGAGCTGCGAAAACATCTTCAATGCAATATTATCTATTCAGGGTTACATTAATCTAGACTTATATTGTACAGATCTCCTGGATGAAGCCGACACTTGTAACTTACGATAGGTTTTCAACACTTCTTTATCGTTTTAACTGCGCGTAATAAACATTTTCAAGTGTTATTTCCTATGTGAACCAGTTGCACTCCTCTGTGCTGGTTTTTTGTTTTGATTGTTGAATGCTTTTCTGATATTCTCAAAATGAGGCATATGAAAAAGTTATTTAAGCAATAATAATCATTATCAGCACTTAGAACATGAAAATATGCAGTTCGATAAAAAGTAAAAGCCTTAATTATTTCCTGCACGTGCATTCTTTATGATTATGATGCATCAATGGACACCTAGAATACCTATATCTAAGCTAAGAATGCATCGCTTTTGCATCCTCATTCTCGCTGCCCAGTCTTTTGCAAAGTCAAAAGGTCTATACAGAAAATCATTTTTGTAATTAACGATTTCTCACTTATGACCTACCATGCATTGAATAGCAGCACCTGTTTGAAATAAATACTTTTACTTTCACAGTGTTGGTGGAAAAATGTATTTCCATTTTCATTTATGAATGCACAAAACAAAGCCTTCGTATATTTTAATCTATATACCCCTGTGTACTGCAATGACCCGTGGCCTATCCTACGACGGATTCTTAATTCAAGCATGTGCGTTTGCAAGCATAAAAAATGCATCTATAAAAAAACATGCCGGAAGTGCATAATTTACACAGCATGTCAAATTCTTGACTTTGAATAAAAGTAGTAGATTTCCAACAGGTTCAGTTTCACACAATATTATGGCTAATAAGGTGTTGGTAATCGTTTCGTTGCAATTGTAAGTACATCTGGGTATTGGACATTTATAAGAACTAAGAACTTATAACACCTTTATTTGTCCTTGGACTTGCATATTGATATGCAAGTGATAGAAGTGAAAAGAGGTCCTCAAGGATCATACAACAATGATTCGGTAAAGAGCCGTGACCGTAGTGCAGCTACCTTGGCAGGTTATTCACACAACATTTTAACGTGTTTCTGAACCAGGTATTCGGTGTCATTTGTCATACGTAATGTGCGAGACAATTCTTGGAAACCATTATGCAATTCCTTCCTTGTACTTTATTACCATTACTCAGTTGATGTTTAACATGTTTTATACCTGGAATTTAATGCAGGAGTATTGACTTCAGTAACACTGTAGTGCATGAGTAGTTGATAAATATACTTTCGTTCGCAATTACAAGTCTTTATACCGATCTTCTATTTACATAAAGTTTGTTTTACTGTAAACGTTGACATATCGGTTGTCTGCAAAAATAACACGTTGTAACAGATTGGTTTGCAAGTTTATACGACGTAACTAGTGACAGGTACTCGTTACTCATAAAGTTAGCGTTCAATTGTCTTATGCTTTTGCAAACTTTGACTGACACAGTTTTCTCACCAATAATAAGCATAAACGAAGGTGTTAATAATTAATATACCTATTGTATTAGTAATATTTTCATCGCATAATCGTCACTGATTGTTTACCGGGTTGTGAGCACAGACTACAGATAAATTCAACTGTGTTTTCTTTGAGTATTTTTTACCCTCTAAAGTAATGGTGTCATTATCAGTAGCATATTAGCAGGGAATATTACCGCAACTGTGGTTCTACACCTTTGCATTGTAAGACCACTGTTAAAGTTAAAATACTATAGATGGTTACAGAAAATTGGTACCTCCAATTTAGCATTAATCTGTTCAACTATACAGCTACACAGTAGTGCACACAGTACGCAGCTCTACAAAAGAAGTCGTAAATTTGCATTCGAAAAATGATGACAACATTTTGCTTACTTAGAATTTTAAATGTTACAATACTTATGGCGTGAGATAGGTGTTAGGTGTAATAATACAATAGGTAAATGGTAAATTAGATGTTGTATAAACCATAGGCGTCTGTGCACTAAGACTAATACAATATATTACTACACATAGATAGGTATATCTGTATCTAGTATTCCGGGAACAGATACCCATAAAATGTGCATTCAAATACCTATACATACTGTTGACTTCTTTAGCTCGAGTAATCATTATACATTCTTCATTATGCTAATCCCCACCGAAGGAAGATCATCAGTTAGCAATTTGCATGTAAGTCTTGTTGTTGGTCAATTTCATATTTGTACATTTATTCTATTCTTTGTACTGTTGTATCAATGTATCAACTACTCAAGTCTTATATGTAATACATAGTAATAATCCATCTAAATGCAGTGCAGACTCGATATGCAAAACTCTTTACAAAGAACTCTTACAAACACAAATAAGACATAAAACAAGTAATTAGAATTGAGATAGTTTAGTTCGTCTTGCAAAGGTGTTAAGGGGACACGGGGACAGAATAGACAAATCCCAGCATTGAGCATCGTACTTGAGACTGATCGTATTTCTGTATAATATTACAATTCTTATTCTTTATTGGTTTTTGAAAAGATTATGTATCAGGGGTAATGCTGAACAGGTATTAGGCATAATGATAACCCAACCTTTGCGAATTAACGTACATATGTAATAGGTACCTCTTGATATTGTGTAGAACTTATGTAGGTGTCCGTATAGTGAAATTCCAAAATATTGCGACAATCGTTTGCAATAATAGTCTCATCAGCCAGTTACTGTAGGAAAGTTATATTTTTGTACAAGTGGTATGTGCAAATTATGAGGCAGTAGTTCAGCAAAGCGTTATCAGGACATAAATTTTATCTACTGCATGTAGATGGAATGATTTAAAAATATTTGTTTTTAATAGTGATGGAGGCAATTAAGGAAATGATTATTTTCAATTGTAAAAATAGATGTAATTAAACAAGACAGATCTCAATCTCAACACAAATCTCAATCTTTAAGCAGTATTTTTATTCTTATACGTTAAACATAATAGAGGTCAAATATTCTGTACGTTTGTTAATGTCAATGATAGTTTATTTCGAACTATATTTATTGATGTGCTCATTGTGAGTTTAAAATCTGATATTCTTATCGGATTTGTTTCTTATAGGAAAAATCTGGCTGTAGTTGAACGAATTATTTATGTGAAAACAAATGCAACAACAGTGATTATCGTTGATTGTAAGTGTGCACATACTACATACCCAGTTTACTTTTGCATAGTAGGTAATGTGAGAGTAGCAGTAAGTAGCAGTAGGTCCTAAGTGCATACGTTGATAAATAATTTTACGGTTTTAACTGATCGAAGAAAAATGTGAATAACATCAATCAATAAAATCAATAAATAAGGCCAAGTTTTTACTTTGATACAGGACGCAAAATAAAGTTTGAAGATCTATTCAGTTGCAGTGAAAGATTGAATACCAAGGACCCTTAGAAGTACTTATACATAACATATCTATTTGTGCCAGAGTCAAAGGAAGCTATGGACTGTGGACATGGAATTGAAGAAAAAACGGTGCAATCTGAATTGCCCGTTATTCAGGCTGTTAATGCTTACAAAAGATACAAAGGGAAAAATGGAACAACCGTTTTAAATGGATTCAATATGACAGTTCAAAAGGGAACCATGTAAGTCATATTTTGAAAAACTCATGTTTTAACTACCATTACAACGTGGGGAAGAAGTAGAACAAAAATTATGGATCAAATCAAAACTAAAAACATGTACATTTAAAAGAGATTCATTTTTGAATACCTAGAGCACGACAAATCTCATTTTCAGAACTTTCTTTCAGGGACTGTCAAGGAAAATGGTTTTATTTTTTTTGACAGTAAACCGATTAAATTACTTCCCTATGAAACGAAGAATAAGTTAGTCATAATTTTTCCTATATACGTAGTATCCTTATAGATATGAAAATCATGAAGGATTCATTTCATGACGGAATACATTGCATTTTAATTACCTAAAAATACCAGAGTGTGAGATTAAAGTCTAAAGTCTAGCCTCTTTTCGTTTCGAATTACATTTGGCTTGCATAGCTTGTGTTGTTTATATGTGGGAAATTATTAATTGGTCAAAACAAGTTTGCAAATCAAAAATATTACTGCATTTATAAATATGAAAAAATGAATCTACAATACTGTTGCAATATTCCTGTGAAATGTGGGAAACTGAATCACAATCATATCATTACTCACAGTC
Source organism: Pogonognathellus flavescens (assembly GCA_019776165.1). Lineage (NCBI taxonomy): Eukaryota > Metazoa > Arthropoda > Collembola > Entomobryomorpha > Tomoceridae > Pogonognathellus > Pogonognathellus flavescens. The sequence continues at coordinate 4,491 of JABASD010001517.1, forward strand.
ACAAATACTACCCCTGATCTTGATCTTCTATTCTTATTATACCTAATTCTTATTTAATAAAAAACCATTTGTAACGGTTGAAAGAAGTAACGAAGTGAACAGTGACAATGTATTGTGAACTATGACGCGGTAACATTTACAATGACATTAACATGTCAACTATGACATTGTGTTAATAGCAGCTAGTATAACTCCGCTGACTAGGTACATCGATGTATTAAAAAGCATGAATTGGCATTTCTCGTAATATTGAAACGGGTGCGGGTGGTCTTCAAATTGCAAAGCTGACGGATTTCACTTTCAAACATAAATGGAAGTAGCATAGCAGTAATTAGAATGTATTGTTTATTTGAGGCTGTATTAGCATTGTAGTCACTGTACTAGGTCAAAGGTCATAAAGGAGTTGACCGATTGACCCCAACTTCGAACTTAGCCTCACTTATAGGTCCTCACTAGTACGTGTACCTAATATCAAAATATTATTTCAATCCGTTCTTCAGTTATCGAGGTGAAGGACAGACCGACGGACAGCTTTCATTCTATAAAGTAACGAAGTTACTTCGTATTAGTATAGTAGTTAGTATTAGTGTATTAGTTTATTTTTTTAATAGTATGCAGGATTGCATAACATGATTGTGATACTTAGGGTCAAGGTACACCTACCCAGTTTAAAATAACTTACTTAGCAAACTTGGCATCCTTAACCTTGTATCATGTATTTCATAAACCTTGTAGCATGTATTTCATAAACCTTGTAGCATGTATTTCATAAATTAAAAAATTACTGTTTTTTTCTTGACTGATTTATAGATACAGCTTGCTGGGTGCAAGCGGATGTGGAAAAACTACAGTTCTTCAGTGCTGCGTTGGGTTAGGTAATCTGGACAGTGGATCTATTTCTGTATTTTGTGCAAATGCTGGGAGTAAGGGTAGTGGGATTCCTGGAAAACGTGTCGGTTACATGCCTCAGGTACGTAACAGAGATGCTAAGTTTCCTTGTTCCAGAAAACGATATTTAACTATTAGAATAAACGCATGTATAGTATACCTATTACTTACTAATACTAACAATGTATAGAAGCACGATAATCCATTTAATTGTAGTAATTTATCATAAATAACCTGTTTTCAGATTCTTACCTTTTACTTGTAAGCCTGCATTCTGATTATGCATTAGATAAATAAATAAATAATTGATACATTATATATGCTAAAAGTGCTAACTATGTAACACTTCACAGGAGTTGTCCTTGTATGGCGAATTCACAATACGAGAGGCATTAGAGTACTTTGGGAGAATATACGGGATGAGTAGAAATGAAATGGTAGAAACGATGGCGTTTCTTGTGAAACTTTTGGATCTACCTGAACATAACCGAATCATTAACACATTAAGGTGCATTTATGTTTCAATATGTGACAACCTTTTATTTTACAAATTACCTCTTCAATGTTAAGATCTTAATAGAATAATATTATTGTCTTTCTTTCCGTATAGTTTTGATCTTCCTTATTTTTGTTATGATTCGTTATGCAGTATGTAGCAAGTGTTTTTACGATCATTTTCTTATTTTAAAGCGGGGGACAAAAGAGAAGAGTTTCCTTTGCTGTGGCTCTTATTCACAAACCTGAGCTGTTGATCCTGGACGAACCAACTGTCGGAGTAGACCCACTTTTAAGACAAAGGTTCTTATATTATATCAATAAATATCACAATTTTTGCATGTTTATGATAAATTGCTACACTGAATTTACTCTGCCTTGACTCTACTGGATTTTTTGTTTGACTCAAGGTGAATACTAAATGGTTACATTTGAAATTATTTAGAAGTGTATCGCTAATTTTATTTTACATGCAGCGCAGTTTCTTCGGCTATTCTATATACGAGATTATGAGCTTTAACTGCTACTTAGTCAGTATAGTACTTAGGTATTAAAAAACAAAATCATGCACGTATGCAGTTTACAGTATAGCAAGGCAGAAAGCACATGTACAATGTATGTTGTAGATTCTGATCTACATTCGGAAAATTTCAGAATAAATTCACAACCTGAAAATATGAAATATTGATAGCATGCTCGACATTATGGATGTAAAACACTTCCACAAAATGTACAAGTGCAAAGTTGCGTTTTAGGCTGCAACGCACTTGTGCACTTCAATTATAACCTATTTAACCTAACGTTCCGCATAGACTTAGGAAAAGTCGCTTTAAGCGTAAGTGCAACTTTTTGTACTTTTTCCTTATTTTATTATCGTTCCGTGGATAAAATGAAAGGAAAAAGTTGTCACTTTTTATAACACTAACAATTAATACATAGTATTATAGGTAATGGTATATAGGTAAGGTACCTAATTTAGATTTTAGAGTCCAGATTACCGATGAGAGAAGATTATTATTATTAGTTACCTGCCTGTTTTCCTATGAGAATCAGGTTGTTGTTGTTATTGTACCTTCCAGTGATTAATATAGGTATAAAGCATAGGTAGTAATAAATCTAACCTAAACATAGGATATTGTAAGTACATAAGACCGAACTCGGGGGGGGGGGGGGGGGACATGTCGGACAAAGTTTGTCCGCCCTGTTAGCTACTGTACTGATAGACTGGTTAGCGATTCTCATGAAGACCTTCAATGACAGATCTTCTCATGTTACATAATAATGACGTAAATAATTAGACTGTATGTGAACCTTACTATTCTGAAACAGCACCTACATACATACTGTACATATCTACTTATATATTATACTAAATACCCCCTCTTTTCATACGTAATTATTACAGATAATAATATGTTGTTACAGCCATTTTTATAAAAAATATCATATGTAGTCAGCCATCTAGTCATATGCGACCATTCAAAAAAACTTTGAATTCCAATGCTCATAATGATAATATTTTATTAACCCACGTAATTGTATTTTCAGTATATGGAATCACTTGTGCGACTTGGTGTCCAGCAAACGTACCACTGTCATTATTACTACCCATTACATAGAGGAAGCTAGAAATTCCCACACAGTAAAAAAATACTTAAACTCTGAATGCCAGTATACTAAAAAAATTCATAAAAGTTCAAGTCTCTTTGATTTCCCGTTTTTCTTGTTAGATCGGTCTTATGAGACATGGTCGTTTGTTGGCTGAACAATCTCCCGAAAGTCTCATTGCAGAGCATAACGTGTTCTTACTTGAAGATGTGGTTTTAAAACTGTGTCTGTCTGATGAAAGAGATGTTTCACTTTCAAGTTCAAACTCTGGCAGCTTAAATATACAAAGAAACACAACAGTTCTACATGAACAAACAAATACAGAAAAAAATATTTTCAATTCTAAAAACAGTTCTTTAGCTCTAGTAAATGCAGGCTTCAATGACGATGAAAAGTGCATTGGGCTCAAGTATGTCCACTCAGATGATGTATTGAATGAGACAAAAATTATTCCATTAAAAGAAAAGGAAATTAGCTGTGGACAAACGTTTAAAAATGATTTCCGTGTGGAAAACACTGTCGGTGCTTATAAATTGCTTATAAGCCAACTTACAGCTCTTATAATTAAAAATTACATCGTGCTCACAAGAAACATTGGGTAAGGTCTCTTCAATCTACAAAATGTTGTACAGTATGACCTTTTATTTCTGCACACAGTACATTTTTATTGTTGACTTTTATATGCAATGATATTATAAACTAATTTCATGTTTGAAAAATGCGTTGCAGATTTTTACTGTTTGTATTCTTCGTCCCTGCTTTTCAAATAATAGTGATATGTTTGGCACTTGGAAATGACCCAAAGTATCTACAAATCGGAGTTATTAACCATGAAATCGGTGGACCTTGCGCATCAAAATCACATCAACCAAACTCAAGTTGTGACACCAGAGACTTAAGCTGTCGATATTTGGATCTTCTTCCGAAAGATACAATTACTTTAGTACCGACCCATACTAAAAAGCAGACCTTTATTTAGATAAATTAGGGTATATTATGACTCAAAATGTTATTTGTTAATAGGTTAATTACAAAACGGAGAAAGAAGCTTTAGCGAAAGTACAAGGTGGTCATACATGGGGCTACATGTCATTCCCGGTCAATTATAGTGCCTACATGACGGATAGAGCCCTTACAGGAAATTTTGCCTCAAATGATACATTAGAAAATTCCGTAATAAAATTCCATCTTGATATGTCCAGTGAGTCTCATTAAAATATCCATATACCCACCTGCTTTTTACACTTATACGATGAGATATTCATATACTGTAATATTATAGGTACATATATTTCTCTATGTTTTATTAATTTAGATAAACAAGTTGGACAAACGTTAAAAAAGGTGTTTTATGATACTTTTCAAACATTTCTATCCAATATGATGGCAGAGTGCGGCTACGATCCAGGCGAAGCAAAACTTCCTATTACTGTAAGCTTTGTATAACTTAATATTTTGTATTTTGGTAATCTTCTTCCAAAACATAGGAGCATAGGATAAAATCACACGTTTCATCTTAAAAATTTGATATACTTATCCAGTTTGAAGGTCCAATTTATGGAAACGATGACACGAGTTTCCGAGAGTTTTTAGCTCCGAGTGTTTTGCTGGGGTAATTACTTCTGTTTGAATTTACTATGCCTAACTCAACTTAAATACCTGCATGAAAATCGTATGCATATTTAATTACAGTGGCTAGTTAATTTGGGTATACTTTTATTTTTTATAGATTACTTTTCTTCTTCCCATTGTGTTCAAGTGGAATCTCTTATATTACGGAAAAAAAGACAGGCACATTAGAACGATCTTTAGTGGCAGGAGTCTCAATAGCTCAAATTATGGCTTCCTTCTTGATGACACAGTCTGTTGTTCTTATTGGGCAAAGTATATTTGCATTTATTATACTCACATTAGTATTCAGCATTGAAGTACTTGGATCTCTTATGTTGGCCGTGGTATTATCTATACTTATTGGACTTGGTGGATTGTCAATGGGTTTGTAAAAAATGCATAATTCATTCACTTTTTGTTTACGCACTTACAGATATTTTCAATGTATAGGTCATAATTTAATATTTTTCTGTTTTGAAAAAGGTTTTCTCGTATCTACATTTTGTACTGAAGAAATCCAAGCTGTTCTTGTAGCAATTGGATCCTTTTTTCCAAATTTCATACTGGCAGGTAATTTTGTGACTTTAACTTTAGTGTTGCATTGCATGAAAAATGACATTTATAATAGTGATATCATATTGAATCACATTTGTTTGATTATAATTTTGAAGGAATGGTGTGGCCCATTCAAGGAATGCCACTGACTTTACAGTATTTCAGCTATTTACTTCCATGCACTTTGGCATGTGAATCTATGAGGTCCATCGTAAGCCGAGGATGGGGAATTACTCATCCTACAGTTTGGCCTGGGTTTGTAAGTACCATTATCTGGATAATTATCTACTGGACTTTGACTGTCATTGTACATCGGTTTTCTGCTAGACGATAGGTACCTGTAGCATATATTATATGTATATGACCTGACACAATACATTGGCTATGTTCTATTGGTATATATATTATGTAGATACACTGATTACTGATTTTTCTCATTAATATTTCATATAAAATATCATATTTGAGATCATTTGTCATTTCCTTATTGTTAGTGTGTTGCTATATTATTATTAGTAATTGCATCACATGCAGAGAGAATTTTCTTTTATTTAAAGGAACACCGCGCGTCAATACATAATTGATTAAATGAAGTGGTACAAATGAAGATATATACAAACTCTATAATATGAAGGTAAAATAAAATGAGCTTAAATCTGTTTGGTAGATCAAAGATATCTAATAATTAGCATACTCCAACGTACTAATTTTTGCAGTCATATGTGAATGTAAGTAAACGCTAAATGATAAATTAACACATGCAGAGATAATAAAATAATGTGATCCATTAATCTGACCACTTTCTGTGCTAATTCATCCTTTTCTTCCAAGCATTATCGCTAATTTATCATTATGTCAGAATCTTTGTACATAATATTATCGATACATTATTGGTTCAGAAGCCAATTGATCACGCTATGAGGAATTTACATTTCAATTAGTTTCCATGTTGCGAAGATTTATTCTAGTTTCCTTGCTGCGAAGGGCTTTTTTCAACTTCCATATCTCCATGGCTATAAACACTATTGAGCAGCAGAAATCAAATAACTTCCAAAATTGTGTGACATTTCGAAATGCCAACAATTAGCTGATAAAGTAGATGAATTTTGATAATAGATAGTATTCTGAAGACCAATGCGGGAATATTCATTTTTGCATTCAAAGATATGGTTCTGATAATTGCGCATCTTACAGTGTAGTAGTTGTAGTTGCAATAAGATTGTTAACTATGAATAATCGATTTTCCACTTAAAATGATTAGAGAGACTGATTCAGAAGATGAGCTTGATTTGATAGGAAAAGGCAGGTATAGTATACTCATAAAAGAATTCGATGGTAAACCATGTTTACTAAATGGTCATAGTAAGAACCCTCTTAGTGAAGTTGTGTACACTTTTTCTTCTAATCAGTTGAAAAGGCCTTTGGGAGCTGTTCTGAATAAATTGGTTGTAAGTACTTTCAATTATTTAAATTACTTCTTGTTCTGAAATATTTTTGAAAACCTGTACTAATCTTCCTTGACATGTTTTACAAATAGTCTCCTAATCGTTTTGAAAGCTGTAAGGACTTGATGAACTTAGTAAACAATCGTTTTCGTAAAGTTTCGTATTTTGATACCCTTGAAACTGTTCTACAAGGTCAAAAATGTGCAACGCTGTATCTCCAGAATGAAACATATTCGTCTGAAGGTATATACTTTTCTTATATTATGTACGAATCTGTACGAGTTACCTTTAGACTTGTGATTTTTACAAATGTGGACTGATAGTGAGTAATTTTGAATCATTTTCCATGTTAATTTGAAGCTGAAACAAGCCGATTTGTTACATGCGGAAGACTTAATTATTTCGGAAGGGATTTACAATTAATTATCGCTCTAATCATATTAATTTTTTTAAGCATGGCGTGTATCGCTTTTTTGTGTCTGTCCATGCCATGAATTTAGCCAATAAAATTCATGAGGTTATAATTGTATACAACACCTCAGTCTTCGCAAAGTTTGTACTATTTACCTTTACTATTTAATTCGGTTTACTCAATTTTTACAGTATCAATAATACAAATGTTCCGAAAAAGTGGAGAATGTAATTTTTAGTTATTCGTTCTAATTCCAATAATTACCAATACATATTGCCTTCAATCAAAACAACCAAATTAGCGATTTTCGCATAAAGTTCTGCCACAAAGACTACAGTATCAGCGTCAGTCTGTTGCTTGCAAGTTGCAAGAGTTGAAGTTTTACTAAAGCAAGCGGTTTGGATAGAGCACGAGAAATAATCTTTTGAAGCGGCAATCCTGGAACGTGGACTTTAAACCGAGTAAGTGAGAGAAAAAATAATTTGTATAATTTGTATCAAAAATTATTGAAAAAACTTGTCTAAATTCGAAGTGTTTTGGTGTAAATAAGGTTCTCAATGACAGCTAAGAAAGGTCCATTATCTTTGGAGCACTTCCCAGAAATCGGGAAAATTGTTTCTGGAGTTTTCGAGCCGCTGGGATTGGAAGCTCACCCTTTTCATGTAAGAAAAATATTATTGCAAAAAACTTGAGACATAAGATGAAGCAGTAGCAGTACCAATAAATTATAATAATTTTTTACCCAGATCGGATGGTACAATGAATTGGTCGGACCAAGATTTCAGTTAAATTATGCGTATAACACAGTTGCATTGGTCGTGATAAGTGGCCCTCAGACATTCGAAAAATGTGTCATCCCATACCTCAAGAAAAAATGTTTGCAAGAACCAGAGTTCCACAGTGCGGATCCATTAGATGATAGCATGAAGTCTGCTTTTTGTTTAGTTGATCAGGTTTGACATTTGAAATAATTTCATTCTGTAATTGTTATTGTTGTGAAGCTTGATTCTGCTGATTACGTTACATGTATTATTATATCAATTAGTCCAAATCACTGAAGTAAAAATGAACCATTCCGTATTGGATAACTATACTATGAGAATAGAATGTCTTCAGAACCAAATTACTTCTGGGGGAAATTCATGGGACTGTCTTAATAGCCTCTAAATTGCTACATCATGTTTATTGTGTTTATTTTGTTGAACAGGAGTTGAAGGAAGGTGGATTTGATGCCGAATTATATCATGATTTTGATTTACACCCAAGTCGCAAACCGAAAGTTTTAGTACAGACTGCGGCTCATGTCGCTGGGGCAGTTGAATATTATCATCAAAGCCGACTGTCCGATAAAATTCGAAGTGAAAGATTTGTCAAAAAGCAGGTGAGTAATATATTTTATCTAATGACATCGACGACATCGACATCGACGATTGTAGATTGTGGAATCTAACTTTTATTGAGACGTGGTTGCATTATGAATAATATAAGTGCTGAGATATGAATGAAAGTTACAGCAACTCTTTGCTTGTTAAATTGGACTTAATAATCTACTTTTGTGTGACTAGTCCTTATTTGGAGTAGCAATTCATCCTGTCTACAGTGGCTGGTTCGCAATAAGAGGTGTTATAATCTTCCCGAAATTACCATTAGATGTTGATATTGTGTTGGAAAAGCCTTTACCCCACAATTTAATTTCGGTACGTACATATATTTTTCTCCGTGTTCATCATTTCGTTTCGTGTATTAGCTTCAGATAAATTGGTACTCCGGATCAGATGTATTTTAATGAGACTACTAATTATTTGTAATGTACAGGATGATGAGACAGTGTCCGAATTGTTGGAGGAATTTGCTTATAACTGGAAAAGCACTAAGTGGAGAGAGATTGTTCCTAGCAAAACAGGAGAAACGTATTCTAAGGATTTTCAGGACTACTTGGACAAAGCTCCTGCTGAAAGGTACCAAACTGCACTAAGATCATTAAATTAAGTGAATAATATGGTAAATTCATTTTGAGATTCGACAACTGCACAATTGTCTAATTTCATTTTCACTGTAACCATAATATCGTACTTCTCTTATTCCTTTAGGTGGGATTTTATCAAAAATCGTGGATTTATCTGACAATCCGTTCTCCTAAACAAACGTAGTGAAATGCCACTTTAGCATAAACTTATCAGTATATGAGTATTTCATGTCTTATACACAATCATGGTTTGAACGCAACCAATACGCTTAATATACTGGATAATATGACTTATTTGGTTGTTGTAGACTGTAACATTAACTAAAATAGCTTCCTCTACTCTATCATATACCTGATGTGTCTTATTAAGAATCTGTAGCACTACAGTTTCTTTGATTGCGGGTGTATAATATGTCCTAAAGATATTTTTACAATTTCTTATAGAGCAGCCCAATATGAATAAAATACTGCTGTCAGCTTTAAGAAACTTTGGAATGCGTATTTATTGAATGCGTATCATACATCCAGTTTGTTCCAGATTTTAACAGTAGTTCTTCTGATTTCATTAAATAATCTACTTTTCTTAATTTTGTGTTAGTAACGGGAGAATCGCTGGAAGCGATCAATATATTATTCTATCAGATACCAAATTAATCACATTCAGCGTTTTTTTAAAAGAAATGAAAAGTATTATATTAACTATCATACAGATTATATTCATACCATATACATTATTGTCAGAAAATTTTGAATATTTAATGCAAAATTAATTACAAAGAATAATTTTCTCGCACTACTTACTAAACATATTATTGCGCATTACTAACTAACGATTCCAAGATACATTAAACTGTTGTTTGATACTATTGATACAAAGCATGATGATAGAATAATATTCAAAAAAATTGTAGTACATCTATTCAATTTAATTTGTAACTATTTTAACTCGCCTACATATCGTTCGTAATTTTCCAATAGAAACTAAAGGTCTTCTATCGACATAAGTAAAGTTAACATTATAATAAAGTAGCAGCAATCATTACTATTAGAATTTGAGACAATTAAGTGCTATATTCGACGCTAACGGATAACGGTAAAGAAATATAATATAATTACAACTTAGCTACATTAAACTAGTTTTTGGAAAGAAACAACACAACGATGGGAATTACAGAATTCTATGCGAAACGATATCTATACGCTATCACGCCGACAACCGCCATGATCGCACCTCCAACAGCCATTGCTAACGAAAATGAACGCGTTTTCTGCTTATTGTTATTGGACTCCTGGGAATTTGTATTTGAATTATCTTTGAACATTCTTTTGTATAGAAGCTTTTCACTTTGATGCTCCTTTTTCTGTTTTAAGGCCATTTGCTTCATTTCCTGAAAAAAGATTGTCTCTATACAGTCATCCTGATCAAAAATTGTTTGATTTAGTAGCAGTAGTAATAATAATACAATACACGCACCTGTATAATAGCTACATTGTTTGGTTCTAATTTGTTAGCCACTTTCAAAGTTTCAATGGCTTTTTCAGTGTCTCCTTTCTCTGATAATATCTAAATTCCAAATACAAAATCAGTATTGAGTACCATTTTAAAATATGTCACGTTACATTAACTGTTTTGTGTTTTAAATCAATTTCAATACATACCTTTCCTTTTCTAAAGAGCGCTTTTACATTGTTAGGTTGGCACTTCAAAACTGCGTCTACAGAAGTCAAAGCCGGCTCAAAAGCTTGAAGTTTAAGCTGGGCAGCAGCCATATTATTATAGGTCTTCAGTCGATCATCCATTAACATTTTCAGTTCTTCGGTTACAGATATCTATATTACATAACCATTCATTTAGGTATTTAGTTACTTGACATTGTAATGAGAGCAATTAAGTAAAAATATCTATAAAAATTACCTTGTCGTCTGAATCCGTGCCTTTGGGATATTGAATACCACCATCCACTTCATCTAAAAATTCTAACGCACGTCTATAACATTGAATAGCTAGGGAAGATTCGCCACGACCATACCACCAGTTTCCTCTCTCGCGTTTCCGAGTTCCGATATCCCGTCTTTGTGCTATAGTGAGTTCCTCGAGGTCCTTTTCAGTTTCAAAATTTGTTAGCTCTACTTCGAACATTAAGGGGGTAAGCGGTGGAACTAGTGGTGGCAATCCTTTAGACCCATATCCAAATCTGGGTGCTACTTGAACCAAAGCAACTTCTCCTTTGCACATTAAAGGAAGTGTCAAGTCTAGCCCAGTAATCACCTGCACAAATTGTAAATGAATAAAATGTTAAACTATACACAATTTAGTTGAGTAGTATTAGTATAAGTATTAATGGAATTTAGTTGATTGATTAGCTAACCTCCGCATCTCCAAGTTGGAAAGAGTGATTTTTTTGATCTTCAAACACTACAAGCTCGTCGTCTTTAAGCTTTCCCTTTATATTTATAGTTACCAAATCTCCCCTTTGTGGCCTTGTATTTGCAATACCTTCTTTAATAACCTGTAATCAGATCACTTGTTAATATTTATAATTCTTTTACTGTCATATATTAAGCATAATACTTAACACAATTTTAACCTTTTTCATTAATTGCTCATTTCCAAGAATTTTCGTCCAGCCATCATTTTCAATAATTTCTTTTTCAAGATCCCCTTTCATTTTATTGGCTTCCTCTTTTTCTTCGTCAATCACATCATGCTCTTTTAATTCGTCGGCTTTTTCAGATATAGTAATGGCTTCATCCGACTCTTGGGCTAGTTCATCAATATCTTCGCTCCCCACCTTTTCAAAGGTGTCTGATGAACTGCCACTGCCATTATCGTCATTCTTATCTGAATTCTTTTCTTCGACCAGCGAAGAATAATTCGATGTACTGTCCCCATCGGCCATTCTTTCTGAAATTAATCAATATACGGGTACTTTTACCTCATGTGATATTACAACTGTGCCACAAAATTATAATCAATATAAATAGCCTAGCTAGAGCCTATAATTGAATCATTTGCTCTTAGGTCTTAAAAATAAATGCATGCAAAATATAAAGGTAAAAAGTATTTAATCCAATCACAAAGGATTCAATGGAATAAAATAGGATAAAACTTACATAATTTTTGTACGATGAACCTGAGAGAAGATAAACTTGAACAATATTGATTATCCAAACGTGTGATTCGGTTCAATTTTAATCCGTTCTAATCCGTCACAGCTGATTTTGTAACCGGTTACAAGAATGACAACACCAGAAGATTCTATGTTCTAGAACAATCATTTTAATAATTATTTGCCCCAGCTCAGCTCCATCATTAAATTTATGAAATCAAATCACATTTACCTTACCTTGAATGTTATTGCACAATTTAATAAAAATAGAATGTAGACTTCGTTGTGTTGTTTGTGAACGATGAAAGAAACGAAAGCAATACTAATTTAATTGTTATCAATCAACACACAACATAACAAGGTTATTAAAATAAAAACACATCTAGATAGCACGAAGAAGTATGTGAACTTTGATATGACGGAATCGAAGCTAAAGAGGATTACATAATAATAATGAGTATTGTTATGATGACTGTAAAATGAGAATCGATCATTTGTACAAAAAAGTTAGAATTTCCGAACATCAAGGTTGAAATGAAGTTCTCACAGGCGCCAAAGCAAACTATTCTCAATCATTTCCTTCAGCATAGAGTGCTCTGTCCATAACTTCCAATTCCAATAACCAAAACTGAATCTTACTATCTCAAGTAAGTGTAAAGTTAAATAAAATGCAAATACAAATCTCACTTCCTACTTATTGTTAATTTATTTCTGATGAGTTGCTCTTGAACTTTTGTTAACTTGTGTAATTAAATTTATAATTAGGTGTAATAGAGCAATAGACATAACGCAAAGCCTTATTTTATTTTATTTTTACTTAGAATTTACTAACCTTTTTTAATAGGTACGCTTTATTTCCTAAATTGTTTTTCGTGTAGGTACTGTCACTGTCTAAGTAATTATTTTGTTACAGAGAGTTCCTAAATTCTGAAGTATAGTATATGTATTGGCATTGGCTATAGGAAATTCATGGTTGACTTAAATATGCGCTGATGTTTAGTTATGTTCGATCTGACAAGCATTCTTACTAGGTTTAATTTAAAGCTACCTATTTCATTGTAAGAACCTTTCATGTAAGTTAATTGTGCATCAGATGTACTTAAAGTCAAGGAAAGTAGGTACCTAAGAATAATTAAAGATTGTACACAAAGCAGTTCACCTACTTGCATTGAGTGGATCTCTGTATATTTCGCTTGTATTTTTGTTTTACACAAGCATTCTTAAAAGACACCCACTTAAAATACATTTATCTTTACGGAGCTTTAGCTTTCTGTCACTTTCTGTTCAAGTAGCATTTAACTTTTAACACTTTATTCGTTGTCTGGATAAGAAGGATTGTTTCATTGAAAATGCGATAGAAATACCTTGTCTTTATTACATAAGCATTAAAGACAACATCAACAACAATAACAACAATGCAAAAACTTAACCGGGTTCATTTGCCAACTTCGTTTTTAACTAGTGTGATCTAATTCGTGTACCTATCTTATAACACTTACCCATTCACTCCAAAGGAAAAGTTGAAGTTTGCAAAGGACAGTCTATTTACTATCGTAGTAGCAGTATATAAAGTTACTATGCTATATAGATGCTTTTACACATACAGCTCGAAAATTCACAAGGAATTTATTAAGTATAAGAATGCAAAAAGAACTCACATACACTAAAGTCCAGAGAGAGATCTATATACATGGATATAATCCATCCTTTACATAGGAGGTAGTTTATGTTTATATCCTTAGTAGTATAAGTACTATGACACGATACTCTTTTACTTACTAGCTTTAGAATTGGTTTACAATAGTAATATGCCTACTTACTGAGCTGTGCGGGTATGGAAGTTATAATACGTGTAGCTGTGTCACACAGATTCAAGAAAGGAGGAAGAAGGAAGGATGGAGATGGAGAGCAGTACAGATCAGTCTTCAAGAGCGAGCAGAACAGATCAGAAAAGAGCTGAAAGAAAGAAGGTGGCTCAACTCAGAGCTTTACGTCGCACTACACACTCACTCACCGAATTCGGCTAACGCTCTTCAAGCGAACATAACAAACAGTACATTCATACAACCCATACGAGTAAAACACACACACACTACATACAACTCAACTGCATTCAATTCAAGTAACTGTGTGATGCTGAGCTACATTTTCCAAAGAGCAAGGTTGGTGAAGTGTGAGAAGTGAGTCGTACTTGTGAGCCGAGTCAAACTTAACTACACCAACAAAACCAAAAATATGAATCTCATGGAGAGCAAAGAAAGAAAAGGAAACCCAAATCCGTAGAGTTGCTGTGTGTGTGGAGAGTCTGGCAGAGACACGAAAACCAAATTGTTAGTGGAAGAAAGAAAAGACAAGAAGATACTTTCATATATGGCAGAGTACTAGTTAAGGCTTCACTTTAATATTAAAGCTTGTATGTGAGTTCTCTCTTCTCTGAGCTCTCCCTGGTAGTACACTACATTTTGCCAGTACTGGTAACTTCCTTCACCCACCTCACAAACGCAACCGAACCGGGCATTCCTCGCTTTTGTTGGTAAAGCATCACCAAAATCAAATCAGCGTCAGTTGCCACATGCCTCTCCTCCAGACAACACCAAACTTTGACTCACCGTCCCTTATTTCACAATTCACATGAAATCTTAAGACACAAGTCACAACATCACTGTTCCTTATTATCCAACACAAAAGTTAAACTGTACAAACAAATTACATCGGCAGAGCATCAACTTTTTAATTAACTCACACCATTCGGTGTCTATTGTTTCTAAAACTCTGCTAAAATTCGGAAATCACTGTTTCTTCATTCATCAACTGCTTACAATAGTAAAATAGTTTTAACACAATCTCAGTACTAGAAATACTCTGTGTGTCTACATTCTCCATTAATCACTTCGTGTGTCTCTTTAAAATTCTACTGCACATATTACACTTGACTTTGTAAGTAGAAGCAAGGCTACTTAATTTATGCAACAGACTTTTAATGGAAAAAATTGAGACTGATTTAGTGAAGTGTTGTCACACTCTAATACAACGTCAATAGCACAGAGTTTCTGATATTGACATAAAAGATCAGTCACTGACTGAGAGACAAGAGATCTCTCGTGTGACATTATTTATCTGTGACCAACAAGAAAGTGAATCTGGTTTAAATATTACTCGTTGTTTTCTGACAGCTCGACGACTTATTTCGTTTCCTGATTTTAGCAAACCCAAAAATAATTATGTAATCTCTTGTGACATGTGTAAAGGGTTAAAGCACCTACACAACGCACATGAAGTTTCCTCTTAAGTTTAAGTAAATAAACGTTGCTCTCAATGTCAGTTAAGTTTACGAACGAACATAAAATCACATTGCATTACATGGGTAACTAGATACTGCTGTAGTAAAAACTGCACACAACTGTGTCTCCTGAATATACATACCACTAGTAATCTCATGACTCAATTATTTACCCAATTTACAAGAATCTGTTCAGATTTGAATATCTTGTGGATGCAGAAGTTGAAATCGTGAGAGAGAGCACACGAGACGAGTATACAAACACCAATCCTTTTAAATAATACAGTCCTTCCTTGCTCACTCACTCAGAGACTCCGTTACATACATCAGTGTATTATTGCTACCTCTTCCACAGAATAATCTTCTTCTGTGTGTGTTTATACGGAGAAAGAAAAAAGTATCTCTGGGAAATAAGACAAGTGACACTAACAACTACGAGACTACATACACGGCTCAATGACACAAGTGAATAGAAATTGCTGTGTGTTTGCTGGGAGTGAAGATAACTTGGCCGGTATGAAATGTTATATCTATGGTTTGTATTCCTTCAGATTCTCTTTAAGTAAATATATGAATATGTTTTACACATACATATTATACCCGTACCTATATAAGGTCCATGGTTATATAATAGTTACGTTAGACACATAAATGCATACCTATACAAGTATATATGCAGTAGGAAGAGTAGTAAAAATAAGTATATGAAAATAAGGAGGAGGAGAGGACGCATATTGCATAGAATATTATTATGATTATGATTTGCTATGACATGATGCTCCAGTTGAGGAAAATGTCATGACTTCCTTCAACGGCTATCATGGATTTCCTACCACAAAGACCTTAACCGAGAAAGACCCTTTTTAGCATAGAGCCATCACATCACATCACATTGCACCATGATGCTCCACGATTACGTTACCATTACCAACTAGTACCACCACTCCTTTACTACTTACGTTTTACTAGAAGCTATGTACCTCCTCTCGTCAACTAACAAAAGAAGTCTTCCAGTTACCGTAGCTAAGGTAGTATTTTAATATAATCGTAGTAGTGTGGTAGTCTCTAAAAGAAGTAGAAGAATGTAGAGACAGCTAGAAAATACGTAGAAGCCAAGCCACCTTCGTACTTTTATATAGAGAAGAACGACTGTAGCAGGAGCACAGGAGGAAAAATCAGATGTGATGAGCTGAGATGAGACTCTGAGAGAGTATTTTCTACGCTTTGCTATTTGCTCCTTATACACAGAATGTGTACTTCTGCCATGCCTTAAACCAAGACAGATAAAAGAGATGAGCCAAAAGAAAACTCTTAAAGTCTCTGTGGCTTGAATTTAGATTACCTTTTCTTTTTGACATTTTACACACAACGTGTACGTACCCTACTGCTTCTAAGGCTTCACTCTACTACATTATTGTGACATACGGCATTATTCTCTCCACTGCTTTACTTCTGCTGTAAGAAGTAATACACTGTGAGTATTACATACCGATTTTTCTTGGTCATAGCCATAACATAAACCATAGAGAGGTATTTGAAAGAATTGCATGAAAAATAGTATTGCTTTGCTTTGTTTGAAGGATCTCTATAGGATTCGAGTAGCTCTGCACAACCATTTCACTCTCAGTGCTACTTTGACATTCACTTGCCATTTCTAATTGAGCTCTGACTCTGCCCTCTCCTTACTTTACTGCTCCTGTCATCTTCTGTGCTCAGTAATCAGCTCAGCCTCAGTGTCAACAGACACTACCACTCCCATCAAAGACAAATCCTCATAAATGACTCCAAAAATCATATTTCCAGATTTATGGGAACTGACGGGGGACAAGAGAGATTTCGTTAGCTACATTTTGCAACTGGAATGTGGAATGCAATGAATGCTTTGTGTAAAATACATTATTTCCATGTATAATATCATATGCAATATGTAACAGAACCGTAGTACCGATGTCCTCCTACCCCCCGTTTGTCTGTTTCGCTCTTCGTTCATTCTCGGTGTCCATATTTACAACAGCCGTCTGCTTATTATGCATATTTGCACAGAGGGATGTTATTGCGACCAAGAGACAAACTATAAATGAGCCTTGTGTGTATTCATCTGAAACGGAGAAAGAGAGAGAGTCGGAAGAATCTACGTCACAACAAGCTGGCCAACAGAATGACACTGCCACTGGGGAAAGTCAGTATTAATAGAGCAAAATTAAATCGAGAAGATCAAAGTTCGTTGCCATTACACGTATAAACGCGTGTAAGGGTGTATCTCGTCTATTGTATTTGAGCAAATAGCGTATTTGAAAGCCCTTTGTTTAGAATTTGTTGAGCAGATATGGAAAGCTGTGCAAAGGTGATTAGAACTTGTCAAATTTAAATCAAGGCTTTAATCATAGAAACGGAGAACAGAAAAGGGAGTATTTCTGTGTTTTAACATTAAGTCAGGAGTGACCACGCACAATAGTTAGGGATTGATCATACACAAGTTGTTATAAGGACAAACAAGGAAATGTGCACGGTTATTCCTTTGTAGAATAATAATGTTATCACAATATTGAAGTATGAAGTCTTTTAGCTTTGTCATGATATCAAGCTTGGACATGTGAAGGAACAAACGAAATTAATGCCAATGCAGTCTTATATAAATACTACATTTCAGTGGGGTATTGTAATACATACTTGGGTTTGTTTATAATATGCTCAAGAGATATACACACGACTGTGGCTTTAGCTCGGAGCTTAGATTATCTATATGTATCTCATGCAGAGTTCGTATATACATTTCATAGTTATGTATTGCATAAGTTAAAGAAATTAATATCTGGATAACAAGTAAGTCTCTCTCTCTTTGATATGGGGTTTGTACAATTTATATATGGCGACAACATAAAGGGAATTAAGTTTTCAAATCCTTGTCAAATCATACACTATAGGTACTTCCAAGAAAACATATTCTGAGAGAACAGTTGACGTACATAGTATAAGTAGTAGTATTCTTACACGTAGTATAAGAATGGTGACTTGAATTGCGTCTCTCAAATCAACAATGAGAAAAGCTCTGTGAATGGAAAATACAATAGATAAGGTTTCGGTGATCAAGAACAACTAGATATTGCATAATATAAGTGTAATATTACACATAATATTATGTGTAATAAATTAATACTGAAGAAAATCAGTCATAATTTTAAGATTTAAATTGAACGTAAAGAGGAATTTCGATAAATTATTTTTTGTTACCTACGAATTCAATTCAAAAGCCTTTAAAATGTTTTACTTTCCGATTGATTTCTACATATTCCTAAACCATAACAGATCTATTTACATTCAATTTATTGATCCAATTAATTTTATAAATCCGACGTGATCAATTTTGAGTAAAACTTACTTACTAGCCGAGTCGAAGTAGTGTAAGAGTAAGACATCAAAACGACAGTGAAAGTGCAATCAATAACTCATGCACAAGTTAGTAATAAAATTAGGTACATACTGTATTTGATATGGCATTTTTATCTCATTACATTTTCAATGCCTCTATATCTAGTTAATCTAGTTCTAAGAATACACCTATATAAAAATTGTATATTTTGTATTTGTTTTCTGTTGTAGATGCCTGAGACCACGGATCGAACTGAAGCTGCTAACAAGTTGTTAATGAGACAAGTTTTGGGTGTTATGTGTGCACTGATTTCGGAATTGGTTTCCAATTTCCACTGTATTGTCTGCGTGGACACCCGTGTACAAACCCTGGAAAATAGTATTTCTTTACAACTGATTATAGTGTATCTGTAGATACGTCCTTCGCGGAGAAGTATCCTCTCCTGATATAAGAATACCCAATTTAGCCAAAAAAAATTCAGCTAAGCTGCTCCCAATAAATTGTCAGAAGAATCTATCCACACTACACACACCATAGAAACTACATCAACTTCCTTTTCACTCCAATGCAATGTAATAAAATACTATTCTATTACACACAAGAAAACATCGCACACTGCAGCAGGTATCTATAGAAGAACTTGAAGAAGCCAACTGGAAGAGAACAGTCTAAAACATCCCTTGTAAAAGCAAAAGTTAGCACAGCACGATATTAAAAGGGAAAGTAGGAGTCGCGAGATATGTCTATGAACTGTTCTGAAGATGAAGATGATCTCTTGGACTTAAGTGCAGTGCATATGTGTTGTGTAAGTAGTCTTCGCACTCATTCAACTTCCAGTTACATTCGCTGCTTGCTCACTTGACTTGCTCTCTTGCGCTTATGAAGATTTTCCAGAATATTGTTATTATCTGTATTATTGCGTCTATTCAACCAGACTCTTCTCAAAGAGTTTCCATCGCTCTTCAAAGAACTACGAACAGTACCACCCTTGGTAACTAAACTAGAGCACGGGAGAGTAAACGGAAACATATACAAACACAAGTGCCACTATATAATACACTGCATACCTACAAATACATATAGGTGTAGTGTAGCTCATATATAAAAATATAACTGATTCCACGTTCAAGTGAAACTTGAAGTGTAGCAACTCAATAAGATCTGACGAACTAAAAGGCAGCAGTAAAAAGGATTGCCTTTTTGAGAGTTCTAGTAGTTCTCTCTGGCATTTTCCTACTGTGTGCGTACAAAACACACACATACACAACAAAGAGCAAAAAGTAGGGAAGCCAAGTCTGTTGCTGTTTTCGAAGATAGTAAATAGTAGTGCTACACGAATTACATAAAACTGGCCAAGTTATACTCAACACACTTCTTTTTGTTCTACTATCTGTAGAAGTCTGATACACAGTTCAGTATTTGTGAAGATTGTAACATGGAAAGTGCGTATATGGCTATATCCTCTGGAAAGTTAGTAAAATACTTTTGAAACAAGTTCATGTAGGAATATCTGCCCTGGTACAGTAATAATGGTAATAAGACTGTGCGTATTATAAGTATTGTAAAAAAGAGCAGTACAAAATCGAGTAATAGTTAACATTGTAAAGAAGAGAGTCGGAGAAGACGACGGAGACAGAGAGTGAGACAGCTAGAACAGATGTGTTGACTGTAAAGAGGCGCACGTGGGTTGTTAAGTGATGCGATACATGAATAGATACTGTAATACTATATTACTTCTATACTTCTGCCTTCAGACTCATACAAAGACTCTGTACTTGACTTGAATGACTTTTCTTTTTATAGGTTTACTAAAACATAGATTTCTCATGCATATACGAGCAGATGAGAAAGTTAAGCTTTTGCGTTAGTATACACACGCACATACAACAAGACGCGTCTTCGAACAACATGATACAAAGTAAGACAGTCGTTCCTGTCTCATTCTTTTGCTACTTATACTGATATAGGGGCTCTCGTAAAATGTAGTAAGGAAAAGTGACAAGAAAAAATATGATGTTGCTCCGTACACTCATACATACAGAAAATTCCACTATTATATGAGTTATGTGTGATGGTACTGGTATTATAATGCTACAACTGCGTAAACAGATGAGAAGATGCTCCTTTCCCTTTTTCGAGTACGTACTCATCCTCTCTCACTTCACATAACTTAATAATAATACAGTTGTTAATAATAGGAAGGCTCTGGATCACGCTGGGGAATGTTGCTGAATGTAATAAAGTGTTGTACTGTCATAGTTTATACATAAACGTCAAAGAACAGTCTTAACAACTCCGGCAACACATTACACCACAACTATAATACCTAAGTAGTAGAAGTATTGACAAAGCTTTCACAAGTGCTCCCTTTATATTATTAGTATTCCCTTTGAACATACAACTTGAAGAGAGAGAGAGACTCTCTATACGTGCTTATAATTCATGAGTATACATAAGTACATGAACTAAGCGTGAGATAATCCTTTATACTCATGTTTGTGACTAACTAAATATTGTAAATCGATTAAAAAGTCCTTTCGGTGAAAGAACGGTCATTTTGCGGACAATCAAGGGAACCTTGGGTGCAAGAATTGCAAGGGTAGTATTATTTCTTCGATCGGAGACTACTAAAAGTGAACAAGAGGGTCTTATGGATCTGGACTTGGGAAAGAAGAAGGAGGAGATGGAGGAAGAAAGTCGTCAAGCTGTTCCTTCCGGAAGAAGAAAGCGGATAAATCTCTTCACCATGACTTTCACAAGGAACCTTCTGTTTTTTGCCGTCACCTGCTTTCTGGCTGGAGAAGGGATAACAGCCGTCGTTGGAAGTGGTCAAGGTTAGAATAACTTTTGCAATATTTCCTATTTACAAGTTCGAGATACATAAGAATGTGTAAAATGTTGTTTCTATGTGTTTACCAAGGTGCGTATGTCTCTAGTGCGTATAATTAATGCTAGTATATGCCTGCATAATTCAAATACAAATACATTTACGTATAGGATGACCTACATATTTTTCAATTCACACTCTAAATGATCACAATCTAAAATGTGACATGACAATCATCCTGCTATAATTCACAGTGTAGGAATTCAATTCATAGTTTTTAATAGCTTCGATTCCCAATAAAAACAAGGACACAATTTTTAAAATGCTCCATACCACAAAATAACTACAGATGAATCTTCGCGTTCGCACTTTAAAGTTATCTAAGCAAGGAAAATGAACACTAGCTTTTGGTAGGAGCACTAGGAGCGTCTAAGTGATATTCTTGCTTGCATCCTATGTAGGTAATTACAATTTCAAGTTGCAGTTGCCGTTGATCAGTCTATTTATTTGTAACAGTATTAGTACTACTTAGATAAAACTATTATTACATTTGTATGTTGTAGAGATAATTATTTATTTTCGGTCGATATATAACCGCATTTATGGACCTGTATAGATTAGATTATTAACATGCAGACATGCAAAACTTTAAGAAAAAATCCCATGTTAGTAAGTTTATATGTTGTATTGCATCTGTAGTTGCAAGTACTCGCATTTTATTGACAATGGAAAGAAGGTTTCCTTTGACTTCGTTTAAATCCTCACTAATGACTGTAATGACTATATATTTCACAAACTTTAAGTATCTTAAATTGGGGATAAACTCAATTAGGTTCGTTGACATTTTGCGAACTTACATAAAAATTCTTATCAAAAGAAATGACTTCAAAAATGGTAAATATTATTGCCTTTGTTATACTCTGCGACTGATTTGCTGCATTGAGTTCATTGAGTACTTCCAGCTAAGAAGTATTTCATCTTTCCTTTTCATTTATAGTTTTATTTTTATCATCTTCAATTTCTTCCTACACAAAATACCCACGCACTTTTTGTAAGCAACTTCATTTTTAAATAATCAATTAGTCGAGGTACATTTAAGTAAAGCAGGTTACTTACTTACCAATGTAACTATGCTTTACATTTTGTGCTGAATTAATTAAACCTAGGTCAATTGATTTTCGTTATTCATTTCATTAACGAAAGTGGTGTCACTGCTCTAAGAGTGTGCTGTTCACTCATGATAATTGTTTCTGATCTAAAATATCAGGCAATTTACTTATTTTAGCGTGTGCAACATGTACTTTCATGTATATTCGGCATCCGACGTGTTGTGTTGTAAAAGGAACTAGTAGTTGAATGCATGTAGCTAATAATACAATAAGGAAGGTTGTACGGTGACTTGTTTTATAGTTGAGGTTAAGAGTTAAGATGTTGGTCTTACAAAAGTGGATGAAAGAAAGCGGTGATCAAGCAGGATAAGGAATGTAAGTGATCCCACGAGAGTTCCTGAAAAGCACCAAGTAACATTCTCTATTACTTTACCGTTGCTTTTAGCTGTCTTCATGCCTCTCCTCCTCTTCTCTTCCGAACATGCTTCTTTTGATTATCAATTGTATTACACGTCAAAGAAAAAACCTAAAGAAACCAGTCTCTTGTGCATACGATACATATTACACATTACTTACACGACTGTAGGTACGTATAAATATTCCAGACGATTCTAATAGCAAGTAATTCCCTCCTACCTAGATAATACCTTTGTCTATATAGTATTACACAAGCTGTGCTCGGATATCAGATATATAGGTACTTAATTTATATAAAAATAGCACACTGAAACCTGGAGAATAAAGTTTAATGACAATAGCCGAGGATTACAACATACCTACGTAATATTAAGGACGAAAATAATTATTAATGCTGGGGTTGGGAGTATAGTAGACCTGTTCTTAAATTTCATTATAACTTGTAATGAAAATCCGTGCCTAAGTTGTTAATAATTAGGTAGTAATGCTATAAATATTTTACAACGATAATGAAAGCAGCTGCATCACACAAAACAATTTCGAAAACGTAGCAGCTAGTGTGGTAGTAGTGGCATTTTAGTTCTCGGAACAACAGAAGATAATTAGGACATGTTTTGAATGTCATTGGATTTTAGAACTGTTGTTGTGTACTTTGGGCTCTGTCTGTTTCTGTCTTTGTTGTTCCTTTTCCTGTGTGGATTCTTTAGTTACTTCAGTTCTAGTTGGTTAGTCTCTTGCTCCTGTTTCACTGTGATACTTTGGGCTGTGGTGGCTTATTGTCATTTCATCCTTCTAAAATTAGAATTTTCTAAGCTATATACTTATACTGTATGTGTTTGTATATATGTACTGCTTATATTATAAGTAGAGTAGAATATGTTAAGGTTTGTGACGGCATAGATGTAGATGGGATACAGTTCATACATGTTATGTAACAGTTGACTTTTACTTCACTTGTATATAAGTAATCACTATAGTCTAAGTTAGCTTTTGTGTGTGCACACACAAAAACTCGACGATCTGGCCTTTATGCCGTACTTGTGGTATTTCTGGCTAAAAACTGTTCAGGGGAGGAGATGAGAAGTTTTGTCTATGTATTGTGCGCCCTTACCATATAGCATCTTTTTAGAAATCAATACGTGAACGTCATTTCTCACCTGTAGATTTCTATATACATACACACAGGTATATACGTAGGTACTGTATTAGTTCGGTGTTTCGTATTCGCATAAAAATAAATGTAGATTGTGGTTAAGGCCAAATTGATCACTAATACTATAGAAAAGTGAGTTTTGTTGATTCTATAGTAAACTCGTATTAATTTGATACTGTGATTCTACAGTAGAAATGAAAATGGAGTAAGGTAATATTATATACCTATAAATATAACAATGAAAGCACATGGGATGTTTGTATAAGACAGAAATTGTTATATGAGACGAAATGTGTATGGGTTTTGGTTTGGATGAGCTACTAAAATAAAAGCAATTGAAATAAAATAGGAATTCTAAACGAGAGAGGAAACTAAGTGGAGTAAACTGGATTTTCAGTAAAACTAAGTGCACAAGTGTGATGAGATTGAGACTCGGGAATAATAAGAGTGAGACATTCATGTACATAATGCAGCTCTACTCAAAATTGCTCCGCTTTGTATTATACAACAGAATACAGCTAGATAAAGCTCCAGTATCATGACTGTGACTAACTATGGTGTCTTCAATATATCTTTACGTCCTATTTCAGCATAATGCAAAGTGTGTACGTATACATACAATATATATATGCCCGGTTACTAGATACTTTATGTTATATATCTATATATGCATTATCGTGCAATGTGTATCTTACGAGTATTTAGTTAGAAATGCCTGTACCATGTTAAAAAATAGGATTGCCTAAAGATACTTGTTATTTATAAGGTAGAGAAGCAAACAAAGCAATGTTGTGCATGGTTAATGCAATGGCATGAAATTGAGAGACATGGGAATGGGATTTACTTAAAGCATTTCTGCAGACATGACACAAGAACAAAACAGCGGAAAAATGTATCGGAGAAACAGACACACAGCAACAACGCAATGACATAATGTGCACAGCTTTGCCCAAAATGGAATGAAACATGCCCTTTGTTGCTTGTAGAGAAAGTATTCTACCATAGCATTGCAAAATCGCTGTTTCTACTCTACTTATAAATATTAGCTGAAACAGGAGCGCCTACAGTAAAATATAAGCGTTAGGATTATTTTGGATATTCGTAGTACATAAAATATTATATCAAATCTATTTATCTATATGCCATCCCAATGCATGAACGTATAGTAGGTGGATAATAGACGTGCAGACGTTTACATACAGAAAAGTCACACGGAAAATACATTAAGAAACATGTACGTCTACATTGTACATTATTACTTAAAAGCATAACGGTAAAGTTTGTTGGAGTTTTCTTGCACTAGACTGCCATATGTCCTTGGTGCATATTTTCTTTGCAGTGCACTGAATTGACTGCGCAACCGAAGTCTCTTAAAATACTCTGAAGACATTGCAATACACATTCCTTAGAAGGTAAAGCGATAACAAACTCGCACACAATGCACTCTGGAATATATTATTATCAGTATAAGGCATGAAGAACAAAATCCTACATACATCTCTACCACATAATCACATCCGAAAAAATCCTGCGCGCTCTTTGTGCACCGAAGTGCAATATCTTTACTCGTGACTCCAACACTTCCTATTAACAGGAAAAAGTCTATATTTAGAATATTTGTGTCTTTTCCACCAAAACATACTTACGCTTTAATAACATTATCATTCCTTGTGTGTGCACTCTCAATTTTACTGCAACATCCACGCTCAACTTCCAAATTTAGCTTTTGACGTGACTGACTTGACTTGAGTGAAATCAAATCGTGTCTCAACTTTCACCTATACAATATTTACAAGTAAAACTCGATACATATTTCATAACGGTAATTCTTATGCAATGGGGTATTTACAATGGAATATGTTGTATGTAGATTCTGTATCTTGTGTGTGACACCTATATACTACCTACGTATTTATAATACGCTTTTTTTACTATTTTCTTCTGGTTATTGTATTGTTATTCTTTAGAATACTATGACGTGCATACGCAGGGTATTTACTTATAATGAAATTTACCCCCGAGGAGATTGTCTGATACGATAAGTTTTTTATCTCTTTTCCTATCTATATGAAGATTCTGTATTCATTCAATAAAAACGAAGATAATGATATTCTTACTTATGTGTAGTACAAAGATGATATATTTCTTTATCATCCTGACGTTTTGACAGACGCCTACATTATTATTGTCATAAAAATAGAAAAGAGAGAAAGTAATGAGACTGCTAATGCAAAGCAAGGACAATGCTCTGCTACACATTATATTTCTGTCTGCAAATACTTATTGTTAAAGGTAATACTATACGCATGGAAATATTCTAGCAAAGCTATGTGGGATGTGTATCGAAATCACTTTCCATTGTGTTTTGACAGCTAGACACCATAAGACCTGCACAATGGGAACGAGTGAGTTTATTGTAGTTTGTGTATACATTGTATACATTCAGCTTATTGGATTCAACTCTCCGCGAATGAATGTACTGGTGGTGGAGTGGAGATTGAGGTGAAATGGGGCATTTACAATGCGAATTCAAACCATTCACCCAAACTATCTATCTATATTTGTTTTAGTGGATTAAAGAAACTTTTCATTCTCTCGATCAGATTGCGTATCACAGCTGTAGCTCCCTGCATGTATAATATGCCAGTCCTATATATAGCTACGGTCGTTTCACCATTTACAGTACAATCTACTTTTACATTTTCTCCTGGAAAGAATATCCACTCTCCTATACTCAATCGACTGTATATTTCCGAGTATTTATATAGAATAATAAATAGAAGAGAATTCATCCCCGCCATACCAATCCATGCCATTCCATATACTATCACCATTTCACCATCTGTAGCTCCGATTACGTGTAAGTAAAAGCAATAGCAACTCACGTAGGTCTCTTCAAGTACACAAGCACCATATTATATTATATAAGTGCACAGAGACATTATTATGGGACATACCACACCTTCTGTATGCAACTTCCTATATTAAATCCAATTTCGACTTACATAAATGTTTTTATGTGCTTCTCTCTGCTACTATATGCATATACTCTTGCATCACTTGCATCCATACAGCTTTATAAATGCTACAGCCAACATAAATATTCTAAAAGTAATGCTCATACTAGTAGCTATCGCGTTTCGGTTTTTCTCGTTTATAATATATACGAAGGCAAACACATAAATATTGCATCCATGTTTGGTCATCACCGGAAAAGCTTTGTTTCAGTATCTCCGTCCTTCTTCCATCCAATACCAAACCAAATCAGACTTGTCAATAATGTAAATTTACCTTTTATTTTTTCCAAATAAAAATCGAATCTGCTTCCACAAAACGAAATTGATTTGCATTTAATTTCTTGTGACGTAAATCACCTGTATGTTGCGAAATACATATTAATGAGGAAAAACATGTGATTTTTTAGTCTATAAATAATTTCTTATTTGTTTATAGAGTCATGGCTCTTCCAGTTTCTATTGTTTGCAAATACTTGGTATTATCCTTATACCTATACTTGATATTATCTTCTATGCAATGCGTTGCGTCATTATTATTTGCGAATCTCTTGTATTTGCACTCTTTGTGTGAGGAAAATTAAATTTTACAAGTTATCCGAAAGCTAGTCAAGTGTCTTATCGAGTCTTAGCAGGATGTTGAACAAAAGAGCGTTTACAAACAATGCAAGAAGGCTGCTATTACAACACTGTTCTATTTTCCTCATGTACATAATATTTGAAAGCACTTTCTCCTTTGTAGTATTATAATATCCAAACCCATATAGCTTTAATGATTCTATATACCACACCAATAAACCTACCTTAAGCATACTAAACTACTAGGTAAAACGGTATGCCTACAAACAAGGCTGTATGTATTTAAGCGAACTATTTGGTAATAGGATGTTGTGTGAGATGTTCTACATTTTCAATTCATCTCCTCCGTGTGGACTGAAGACTCCTTTCCTTGTATTACTGATAGTCTCGATAATTTAAATAGTATTAACGTGGAGAAGCGTAGTGAAAGCAAGTTCCAAGTTTGCTCTTCGTCCATGTTCATACAATTCAGCGACAAAGTCAAACAATCTTTAATTATATTTTGTTCTGTGTGTATTGTATACCGCTTCTCTTTCATTAACATCCTCCCAAGTCAAGATTGCTGCTGAATCTCCTCTTCTATTAGTTAGACTTACTTCGCTACAGTTTAAATTCAGAATTCTGTGTTCCTCTTACACGTTACAACGCGTAACTGGAATGAAAATGAAGGAAGACGGCGAGAGAGAAGCTAAAGCAGTAAGTATAAGCTAAAGTGTAAACTCATAACCGTAATATACGAGTTGGAGGAGCTACAGTGTCAACAGCAGTGCTGTAGTAGTAGTGGCGTGTGTGGACTGTGTGGGACTCGTGGTGTAAAGTAAAGCCGAACTATCCATTAAAGTAAAACAGCCAAGTCAAAGTGCTATAATATTGCACTTAAGATAAGCATGTGGCTATATAAATGACTAAGTATGTATTTAGTAGCCGACTGCTCCACTATCATGCACATCATAGCGAAACAAGGTGTTTTACACTGATATATTGTAATAGTGCTTCAGATATTATTTGTAGTCATCATAATATTAGAGTCATGTTCGTTGCAGCGCTCGAGTATCTGTTGTGTGTCCATTATGGGTTCCTTTGCTCCACACTTCCTTCAGCTTTCTCTACTTAATCGTATTAAACAGATCATGTGCAAAGTTAGACACAATTCTTTCCACTACTATCCTTCCTGCGATCTATGATAAGGTGGTGTGTGGTATGGTGTATCTGTAACGTGTACTTTATGCGTGTAGAAAAGGAACAATCCGGTAAAACTGTACTTTTCGGCATATTGGTAACGTTATAAGGAAGAATCACGAGGAAATAGGTTTTGAAAGAGCAACTTGAAACGAACGTTGACACTATTTTCATTTTCCATATATAAGAGTTCCACTACCAGGAAATGGACTGGATCGGATCGAATAATGTAAAGAGTACATAACAGCAGTAATTTAGCAGTAATTACAAATTTGTAGTCATCAAAACTTTTTCGGTAGGATAGTGCAAGGAAGAACTCTGATTAATTAGTGATTACCTATGTTGTTAAAACACAAATTGTAATTTACTTAAATAGTGATAATACGCCTTGAAATGTTTAGACTATAATAAGCGTTATATTGAAAATAAGTAAAAGTAGATTTGTGTTTCACACGTAAGGGACCTTTGCATAATACGTATGATAATCTTAATATATTACATACATTTTACGAGTTTTGTAATGCTAATAGTAATACCTATCACCTATAAGCAAATACATAATAATACTAAATATTTGTATTTTCATTGCGTTAATTAATAATGAATTGATACATGTGCCTATGGTAAAATTGAAGCATTTTATGTTTATGAAAATGATGTTTTTCTCTACAACTGTCACTGTATCTCAAAAATACAATAACATGTGCCTGGCTAAACTTAAAGGAAGATTTGATGCAAATGTTGTTTGATTTGTCGAAAACTCTTCCTTTTCGCTAACTATTTTCTGTTACCTACTGAGTATTGAATTGAGCGTCGTGTCTCATGTTTTGACTTCATCTGCGTCTTTCTTCACATTGAGTAGTACACACATATATAATTTGAGCTACAGTGTTATGACATACTCTGTGCGAAACTTTTTCGTGTGTAGTAAAAAGTTGAATCGTAGTTTGCAATCATTTATTCTGCATGGTAGATGTTCCACACATGATTGTGCCCACTTAGTAGAAAAAACTTTGTTCTTTTCACCCCAACTCAGTTCGGAGGAAGATCTTCTTAATATTATTTTGAACGCATTTAAATATAAGTCTGTACCTACATATATAGACGTATTATTCTTAAACCTTCCTATATATACATACTACTAGTATTTCAGAGCTTTATTTGTGAAGTCGCGTAGAAATACTTGTACGAGCAATTTATTATGTGTAATATCTCACGTGTCATATATAAAACGTTGCTATACCCATTTAAAAGGGCAGCAATTGAATTTCGGATTACGTTGGCTTACAATTAGCTGCAGCTTATCTTGGTACTTTCAGTCTGAGTTTTGTGCTTGCTTGATGAAAATGAGCGACTGACTCAGAACATGACGGGAAAGTCACTAGGAATTTAGTGATTACGGATTATCTTTGTCTGCCAGGAAATATTCTATCATACAGCTTTGGCAAAACCGTAAAACCTATCTCTCTCCACGTCTCTCTCTATAAAATTAGGCAAGGCACAACACTTGTGTTGGCATAACATATATAATTTGCTCTATACTCATATGCCTATAGGTACACTCTTGCAAAATCCACTCTCAGGTCCTATTTATACTTGTTAAGTCATCATGCGACAATTTATACGTTATCTTCTATGCAAATGTGTATGATTTGATGTGAAAGCAGAGTTGAAGCAGAGTTGTTGTTGTGCGACTTCATTTCACACACATGGCAATGGTAATGGCAAGTAGTAAAACACTTCAGGCTTCCTGTGCTAAAATCCTTTATCCACCACTGCACTGTTTGTAATAAATTTATTATTTTGATATTATGGCTTGCCCAATTACTTATACCACTATACTTTATAACTTACACGGATATTTTTAGACAGCGATACCTCTTCCAGCATATTATGACATTGTACTCGTTACGTCAACTGTGTGATTTCGTAATTCATAATCAAACGCGTGAGACGAGAGAAAATTCATTTTATTTGTGAGACTGGCAAACTATGCTTTCTTATAGGTAGGTACAGTACTCAACGTTCAAGCTCATACTCCGTTATGCTCAAGTAAATCCTGTTATGTGTTGTACCATACCAGTGAGTCTGTGTGTCATTTTGTGTTATTCTTTGACGCAAATGGCGTACATACTCATGAGAGTGGATTTTGTAGTCAAAATTAATTTCTTGCCTTATTGATTGACAATGTGGTGTTCATTTCATGTTCAGGAGTCCATATAAAATACGTACGTATGTCTAATATTTATATAGCATACGATTATATATCATATCATATATAAGTCGATATATCAATATCAATCGGCTAGATTTTATATTCAATAAAAGAGTTATTAAATCGGATTAATAGGGA
Organism: Pogonognathellus flavescens; assembly: GCA_019776165.1. Classification (NCBI taxonomy): domain Eukaryota; kingdom Metazoa; phylum Arthropoda; class Collembola; order Entomobryomorpha; family Tomoceridae; genus Pogonognathellus; species Pogonognathellus flavescens. Next base: position 35,862 of record JABASD010001517.1, read on the forward strand.
AAATGTCAAAATTTGCAATGAGGATAGCTTAATCCACGATTGGGATTAAAAACCAAATTATTTGTGTACTTAAATCTTAATCTTAAACTTACAATGTCTTGGCTTTTTTGCGGTTTTATTTTAATAATATTGCTACGACTATACCTATACATGATTTAAAGTGACATAAAATTTTGCGCGTATTAAAATCCCAGCCGTTGAGAAAGGACTATTTTATTACAAGTGTTAATATTGCAGTAAATGTATTAACATGAGAAAGTACCAAAATATTTATTAATTAATTGTTTAATTAGTTGTAAAAAGTTTTAATGCAATGATTACGTTGCGTTGCAAGCAAATCAACTCTTAGTATTTAGTAGAAGAAATGGTACATTAGGAATCATTTTTGCCCAGATGGATGTCTTAAGATTTGATTTGCTTATTCCAGTTACGATGTAATTTTCTGATGCCGAAGTGCCGAAGGTAGAAAATTCCCAAGAGAAAAAGAGTTATTAAAGATGAGACAATTCAATGCAAGTAAAGCATACACGCTACTGATTTCGGAAAGGATGGTTATGTAAGCTACTAACTAATTAATCAATTCTTGGTACAAGACAGAGAATGTTCTTTTTCGCATATTTTTCATCTTTGTATATATTCGGGTTCGATTCGAGAGTATATCGGTACTGGCTTTAGAAATGATCTCGCCAGCAGGACATAGTTTTTGGTAATTACTTAGCACTAATTAGCGATTAACTATCTTCTTTCAGGGTTCAGTTTCAGAAACAACCATGAAATATTTTAGATACCCCTACTACAGCTACAAAACTCTAGCACTGGTGAAATAGTTAGGAAAACTAACGATGGATAAATATACTGACAATGAGAGAGGTTCATTTATATGCTTGAATGATATTGTTTGTTGGCTTTATTTTACGTTTGTACTTCGTTCGTAGTATATTTACTTAATCAGTTTCGTTGAACTAGAAAGTACATGTCAAAATCGGGTTTTATTTTACACAGTAGGTATGTATGCATTTACATTATATAAGTATACCAATGCTAGTCGTATCTTGAACTAAATTCCAATAATACTAAGCCAAGGCTATTTAATCCAGCACCTAGGAAATTTATACGTCTACTAAATAGAAAGAAGTTTTAGTTTCGCATTTGCAGTAAATGTTATTCAGACGATGATCTCGAATTCTAATCAAGATTAATAGTTTATAGGATTCGGAGTGTATAAAGAAGTCAAGTTTGGTAGCTGACAAACTCGAAAGTTATTTGCTCATTTGTACGACGTTTGTTTAGAGAAAAGTCTCTTCTTGAGCTGGAATGGTCTTTGAACAAATTAATCAGACTCTTTCGAGATATTTACGCTTCACACAAAACAAAGCTCTTCTGTCTCTCTTTGTCCTCCTTTCTCGTTTAATTTCCAACGTGACTTCCATTAACTACTACTCCGGTTTCAAGAACTCACATCTATTTTCTTCCAATTCCATTCATAACCATTTACTCATCAAATGCCAACAAATAACAACTACATCAGCTATTTCGTCCAAGGAATGACAATGACGTGAATTTTAGACTGCACAATTATTTTTCCCTTTCCAACTTCTCATTTAACAGCCTCTTTGCACTCTACTTGTCGCTTACAAAGAACTCTTTAATGACTCGAGAAACACTTCGTTTACTAATCTTAACTTGATACCACTGACGATTCTATATGAAGTGTAGACATATACCTGTGCGTCTTTTATGATGAGAATTCCCTAAAATAGACCAGGGAGGTATTGTTCTTTTTCTTCTGTTAATTAAAACTAGGTATACCTAAGTACTTATTTTGTCTAATGACTTTGACATCCCCACTTACAAGCAAATTAAAAATGTGATTGTAGGGTCTGAAGTATAATAATACGAATATACCTTTCCAGTTAGATATAATATTATACTCTCTACTAAAGAATGAAAGAAGAATGCGTTCTTCTTATAATTTCTAGCTCTTAAACGTGAAATTTAATTTTGCTGATGCAGAAACTTGCTTTAATAATGAGGTCTTCATCGATGTAATGGTCTGGTTTAATATTAGCAAATATTTTAAAGACACTCCTCCAAAACTCATGCTATGTAATTATTTTATCAGCTATAATCATACAAATAGCTTGAGACTTGTTATATAAAGCCACAATACAACTATTACAGATTTGTGACAAGTGGGTATCAATTTATTTTTCCTAAGTGTAAATATACCTGCTTATAATAGACTTGTTCCATTTGGCCAAAAATATAATTACAGCAATAAACCGGGAATTGCGTAAGATTTTTCTTGTCGTGAAGTGCGTCATCAAGTACTACTAGGTGCAACAAACACTTAAGTAGGAAGATGTTAAGAACGAGTTTTCCTTTAACATAAAGTTCTTACGTAATGGATAATAGGATAATGCTTAAGTGATAATTTAAAAGTTATATTGATTTTATGCCGGTATAGGAACAGGAGTGTAAAATGTACTTGAGGTGTTATCTAACCCGACTTATTCATATTACCTCTAGTAGTCCCAGTTAACCATGAAATGTATGCATTTTGTCCAAATTTTATGACTTCAGTTGAACATAGGATTCCTTTCTAAACAGGGCAAAGCAACATGTTCTCCTTTGCTTGTTTGCAACACTTACATCGGTATGTGTGACGCACTTTAATTGGCAGGAGACTGGAGCGGTCAGTGAAGGTGAAGGTTGAAAAGTACCTGAAAGACCTGAATAGATTTATGCATCGCAAAGCGTTATTTATACGCATGCGGTTAACATCTCATTAACCTTACCCCCGTGGGTGCCTCTGCTCGGGGTGGTTAAATATTTCACAGAAAAGCTTGTTAGTTTTGTTGGCTGAGATAAGATTTCCAATTGATACAAACTTACATTGTTACTGCATATGTCGAAGTCCAGAAGACCTACCAGGCCAGACGTACTCTTGCCTAGACTCAAACCACTACCTCGCTACCGCTAGGCAAGAGTACCCACCGCTGTAAA
>JABASD010001518.1:0-38866 GCA_019776165.1 Pogonognathellus flavescens
CAATTTCACTCGTCTTTTCAAATGATACCCCAACCTCCGTTGCTCGTGCGTAGCGAAATTCGTGCTGTTATATACAGATACAATAAAAATCCATGTTTCCGTACTACTTTTTCTATCTGAAATCTGACATTAATATTAACCAAGCCCATCATTGCATTAAGAATTTGAATAATAGTAGAAAGATGACACTTGATAATATTTCAACGCTATGCATATTGCGCCTACATTTCTGAACATGTCGTACATAGGAAGAATGCGATAGAAAGTTATGTGATGACGCGTCAATCGAAGCCAACGACGACAGACAAATGAAGAGACATAATTTGCTTCACGACCAAAATAGGCGACAAGATAAAATTGAATGAGAAAAGTCTCTCGAGACAAACAGAGAAATGATAAACAAATCACAACAAAGAGTTATGGACAGAAATCAATCGCTATCACTTGTCATCTCTTCATCACAGTCAAGACTCAACAAACGCGACTTCGCAGTCAATTCAAATCACAATTAACCAAGATGACATCTCACTTTATTTTTAAACCCCCAGCTAAGCTCAAGTCAAACAATCTCCTTTTTAATACACTAAACCGTCTAAATAATACTTTAAAATATTGTTACACTATACCTTCCTATTAAAAAAGCTAAGCCAAACAAAAATCTCTCTTTCTCACGTCCATCTAAACTTGTAAGTGCGCATCGTAGTGGGTCCTTATTATAAAGCAGTTTTTGCTAATGCTGAATAATCCTTCACATTATACGCACCTTTATATATACGAAATGATTGCTTTAAAATAATACACATATGAACGTAACACAAAAGCCCAAGTCAAATCATTCACAGTATTCTTCACCATTTACAACAAAAGGCATCACACACACAACAAGCGTCTTTAGGAAATAAATAAATAATACGATAAGTCACAAAGGCCTAAGAAAACAAGAAAAGAGACAGAGGACAGTCGCACGGCCAAAAAGCGGAGAGGATTATCATAGAAAAAAGCAGGAATGAATATCAAAAAGATGAATACACGTATAATATAAATGTCAAAGTCATAAGAGGTAGCTTTAAAGCAATGATAAACTCGTGTAGTATTTACTCACGAAATGAACCTCCTTAAAACGTGTAACTATATTTTAATAAGTCTGTAGTAGCTGTAGTAGGTTTAAGAAAGAGTTAAGCTGAAGAATGAAGTGGAAATGTCTGAAACGACGAAGAGACAAATTCAAACAATCTTTTAACACACAGAGGGACAAATCCTAGCTTGTACAAGTCACATACAGTCACATTCTCCAACAATACAGATATATGACATTATACTTTACATGACACACACCCACGTGCTTATTTTCCATAAAAGATCTCTTATTCCTTCCTGACGACTACTGACTCTCCTCATTCTCCACATACAGACTCCCAATAAGCTTCCATGTATTTACAAAGTACATCTTCGAGAAAAGAAATGGCATTCACGCAAGTAATATCACGAGTACACATGTAAAATCGTTTTATAATATTGTCGTAGTGGCTCCTGGACGATTCTCCTTAAGTATGCAGTTTTTTATGACAAAGACTGTTGTGTGTGTGTGTGTGTGTTGTGTATACACAGTAATAATATTATACACAAGCAAGAGAAGCTTCTTCTTGGCTACTTCTACTAAATGATTAGATTGTAACATGAGATGAGGATGACAATGCATTTGCAAAGCAGCAGGTCCTCCTTTCACATTCTGAATGGCACACACAACACAAAACACACAACCTGCACTGGACACATAATAAATATACCGAGACAGCATTATTGTCTCTCGAACAACCGACTCGTCTCTTTCTTCTTCAGTCCATGCATTTTGTACACTCTATGGACGTATACGTAGGAAATATTATATGGCTAAGCGTGTTTATTTTGTTGTGTCTAAAGGCGCATTTCCCAATGATAGCAAATGGATTAACGTTAGTTTTATGGCGATAAAAGTCATTTGATCGTTATGAGTAGCCCGGAATGAAAATCTTTTAGTATTCTACATATCCGCTTAGAATACAAGTAGGATTTTCTACGTATGGTTATAAAAGTGAGGGAAGACTATAGGAAAGTGGTTATTGTTATTAGTAGTTGGTGGTGTTATTAGAAGGATTATAAGGAGAGGAAGTCGCAGCATCATCTCATCTTTATTTTATTTCTTTTATTCCAACACCCTGTGGTGTCTTGTGGCTAAACAAATCTTTGCAGTCCTCCTACTGTTTTATCATCACAGCTCATCTCTTCTTATGCTAATCCAATAATAACTCATAACAAAGTCATTCCAGTCTACCCAAGTCTCTTTATGTCCCATGTACCCATTTACAGCAACCAAAAACGGAAGGCACGTGGAAACAACGGTTGAAATGACACAACTACTATTTCAGTAGTAAGTATTTAACGATTTTCCTTGTTGATCAGTTTCTAGAGACGTTCGTAGCTGTTACCTACAGTTATGTTTAATAATGAATTTTAACTGGGAACCAATATAAATACAAATGTTGTGGAAATATAGTTTTTGACACTAAATAAATTATTTCCAACATTCTGCTTTCAAAGTAAGGTTTTACAATCTTCAAAAAAATGTATGCATTTTTCACGTTAGAATTGTAAGAAATAGTTCCATTCTACACAAAGGCATGTTTGCAGGTGAGAAATCCATAATCCATTAAAATTTCAATTAAATTCACTAAAAAATTCACATTTTAATTGTAATTGTCAATTTTAACCTGTTGACATACTAATTTAAACAGAAAAGCATTTTTGTAGTCTCGTAAGGGATGCTTAAGCAATTTGGACAGGACGACAGTAGTAGAGGAACCCTTTTGATATCCATCATATTATCTTGTTGTAAGAAAGTTTAAAAAATGTGTTTAATAGACGAGGAGAGACATGCCATTTGTACCTTTCACATTTAGCCCCGCCGAACGTTAATCTTTACTGTCGGTTATGTTTGCTCATTCTCGTATTGATTGTATCTGCAGTTGATAATAATATTACAATTGTTCCCACAAAGGCTTACATTCTTAACTCTCAAGAAATGGTCAGAGATACTCATTTAACAAAGTTCTACATACTAAAGTAAACAATCTAAAGATATCCTAACGACATAATTTCTGATTTATTTTTTCCGTCTGTATAAGCCGTATAGATTTGGATTGGAGCTACTCCCAAGCAAATTATACAGCGGACAGTCTAATACATCAATTTCGCTTTTATTTTCGACGCAGGGAGGGCAAAATGCAGTAGCAATCACTAAGCTAATGAAATCCATTCCATCATTCATTATTTCCTTTTTAGTATTCCTTTTATCTCTCAGACTATCTCTTTCAACAACTACTCCACGCACACACACGAGACACACATTCTTATAATGTAGATTAATATGTTACTGTATTACTATCTATGTATGTAGACCTTACTTTGGAAATAATTATTATTCCATTACGCGAAATGTAATACAATAATAAACTACTTTAATATCTTTTTATCTCCGTCCTCTGCTGTTTCGTCTGTGTGTAAGTTGATTTCATTCAACATTCAATGCATGATGAATTAAGATAACAGGTTATGTTATTAAATTATGCATTATGATAAAAAAGCAATAAAACGAAAATGAAGTTCTTATACAATATTATTTTTAATACAGAGACAGACTGGAATTATAAGTACTATAGAGAGAGAGAGAGAGAGATTGAGTGAATGATTTTGCATTCGACTCCATTACCATCAAAAGGGCAGTCCTGCGATTACAAAATCTCAAGTACGACAACATCATCATGCTGTATAGAATCAAAATGAAATAATTACTTCATTTCTATATAAAGCATTTATAGTTATATACACACAACATGCTATTACTGCTCCTGTTCTTATTGCAGGGAATGATCATTTCCATATAAATTTGATTTAATAACATGGCTGCGTGGAAAAAGCATTTTTAAGTCACCCGAATGTATTTCTGTGGGGAATTGCATGTAGATCGTAAAGAGACGATGATGAAAGGGATGGATGAGAGGAAGAAAGATGAAGAAAGAAAGATATTTCTATGTAGAAGTAGAAAAGAGAACAGCATCACTTTGTTTTATTTTCGTTAGGAATTCTTTACACATAAAGTTACTAGTTAGAATGTTGGTTGGTGGTATTCTTATCAATATCAACACACAGATTAATAAGCGTACGCTCTGTGTGTGTGTATAATATTCTAGTAGGTAGAGAATGTGCATCTGTAGCTTTGTACAAGTAAAAATGAAGTAAAGGCTCGGTCCTGCCGTCATCCTGTCACTCAGGGCCAACTTTCTGGAATAAGACTATGTCATGTCAGATGCCCCTTAGCCATGTCACTCAATCTCTCCACTCTCTACTCTCATTTTCATTCCGACCAGCCATTTCAACAGTTTCCCCGTTTACAGTCTCATGTATATAAGATATAGATTTCTTATATCTATAGATTTCTCTGTACATGCATATTGCATTGGAGTTGTTATTATTGTTTGTAGTGCAGTTGCAGTTAATAATATTTTTAAGATACTTCATTCTTTATCTTTATGTGTGTAAAATAGAACTGTAGCAAGAAAACTCGTTTTAAAAACGATCAACTTGTCTACTGTTTCTAGTTACATTACAATTAAGACTCTGCTGTGTTGTGAATTATTATTCTCCCTTATAGTAGTCTTCCTTTTCTTAAGGATCATTATAAGGTGTTATTTGTATTATATTACGTAACAGTGTAGAAAGAAATGATTTCAATTAAGAATTAGATTTTGTAACTCTCAGGGCTGTTCCAGATTTGTTTTAGGAAGAAAAAACTCCTCTTTTAGTACTACAAACTAGAAAAACGATTGGATTTTTTCCTATTTATTTTTACCACGAGGAAATTCGTGTTTATATTATTAATACATAAGGAATACACATGACAGGGCAAGAGCAGCAGGAACAACAGATTGTTTTCTTTGTTTTGTGTCTGATGATGATGAGAGGATGGGGTTTGAGTTGCTAACTGCTGGTTGACCAATTGTGATTCATACTGGTCGCCCTGTCTAAAAATAACACTTAAGAAAGCTGTCTGAAAAGTCTTAACCTCGTATAGGCAATTTCCTTTATTTTTTCGAAGGAAATACTAATCTGCAAGGAAATTCATAGACAGGAGCAGTTTGAAAGCTAAAAGAAGCACATGCTGCTCCTTCATCCCATCCTCCTCCTTTCTCGTGAAATGCTGCAGTAATAAATGACTAACTTATTTCATCCTTCCTTGTTATCTCGTCTTGTTTAAAAAAGATAATACTTACTACGCCATATGAAAACTGCGTGTGCATGTTGTGTACTAGACATATCTCCACCAGAAGCCCAGCAAGATGATGTGATGAGTTTGATGATGATGATGATGAGATTACTTTATTATGTGTTTCGTCATCCTGGGCACCAAATGCATTGTTTAAGCAAGACCAAGGCGAACCGGATTACTATTACACACATACACGGAGGAATTATTAACACATCAAGAGGATAACTGGCCAAGACAGGAAAACTATGACGGCAGACGCTCTCCCTGTACTTTTTTATTTTTCTCGTACAATTTTCCAATTAGAGAATTGGACGAGAGAAAATAATTTCTTAACTGCAGTTGGTAATTTCATATTGTTTCTTTAAGCACATAGATACTTACTTATTAGTCCGAAAGAAGATTTGTGCGCGTAATGTGAGGTTGTAGATTTTTATTTGCTTTAGTGTGCACAAAGAGAGATTGTCTGGTCTAAATAAGCGATGACTATCAGATTAGAAGATGAGCATATGTTTTCTTGCTTTTCTAACGATATGATTATTGACTGCGTTACAATATTATTAGAAAAATACCAAGTAGTAATCTAAATAGAGGTGATTTGTACTTCCATGCTTTCATGGTGGTCTTCCAACGTTCCTAGTGAAGTTTCTTCTTTGGTGGTTTCCCTATAGCTAAAAGTAGATGATTTTTCCACCTTGATTTTCTCATAGATATTGTAATATATACTGTTAGTAATAAGGCTAGAAGTATAATTAGGATAATTTCTATATTCACTGTCATGTCTTGAGCCTTAGAGTGTTTTTTGGTTTGAGAAATGTAACAAGACAGGGAAATAGTATTGGCAGGCAATTTTGTATGTACTGATATACTAATAAGTATACAATTAGTAGGATTATGGGCTCTCATGGCGGATGCGTCACATTTCAAAGTCAAATTCCCATAAGGCACGCTGTAATTATCGAAATTATTTGTGGGGGCGTGTTGCCAAAAGCAAACTTGTTGAAAGGTGAGTTCAGTTCAGCCAAGTCCTCCACAAAAGGCAGGTCAGGGCAAATAACTTTCGTACGGGTGATCCTCTTTACACCTTTCCTTTTGTGAGAACTCTCCTCAAAAGAAAGAAATGAACGAGTTTAAATTAGACGAGTATCTTCCAACCGTATTGTGTGGTACCTCAAGTATTTGTCTTCAAATGCGGTAGAGAACCAGATATAAGTGCTATTACTTATCTTCTTTTGTCTATCTTCTTTACTAATACGGCCTTTCGACAGGTCTAAACGTTTCATTTTCTCAATTCCAGGAAATTTTATAGAAAAGACAGAGGAAGTCGAAAAAATGCTAGGCACAGCATAACTTCAAGTATAGCAATAGGATTTTAGAGAACACTCTGACAAATACGTAATCTTTAAAGTTTATTACATTTACCGAGATTTATTGCAACTGCCTAATGTTAAAGCAAAATTAAAGTTAGTTTCAAAGAAGATCATACAAGAGCATACTATAAATGAATTAATAGTCATTTTCTCACTTAATTAAAGTTAAAAAAAACTTTCTTTGTAAAAATGCATTTTAAAACTATTTGTACCTTATAGCGAAGCCGATATTGCATGTATGAAGACATCTGTGTCATTTAGGTCAATACAAACATTCCAAAGGTTAATACGTAAACTGTAATACATACTTTAGTTAATAGATGCCTTATATAGTACTTGCATATACTAATGTTAAAAGTGTATTGAGTATTGACACATTTCATGTCACATAATGGATAGTTATTATGTATGGCATCTGTGCTGAAGTAAATTGTAATTGAATCCCGTGTCATTATATCATGTATCTGTATAATATGACTGCGTCTTCTTCTGACGTGGACAGTGCGCAAGCGGTGTACGTAACGTAAGAGAAGAATCACGAAGGAAGGACGGACACGTCAATGGAAACACATGTTGTGGTATTAGAAGATGAAAAGGTTGTTTGGGATTCGAAGCATGTGGTGGGTCAACTGGTAAATCAAAATCATTTCCAACCTCCAATCCTTCAAGATCTGATTTTATTACACACTCACACAATAATATCAATTCATTGTAAAAAATCACATTTATCTCTCCCACTGCTTATCTTCTTGTTTACTTATCACATTACTACTTCTACACACAAAATACACACCACTGTAATGTTTTCTTTGTGTGTAATTTACATCATCTGCTCTGTATATATTTGTGTACAGAAATGTACTCATGTAATAATTCAGCAGGTAGATAGTAGATAATAGTATAAAAAGTTCATTGTATATGTGTAAAGGTACTGTGGGTCTGTATTTGTTCAAATGATGAAAGATTTGATGTGTGTGTGGGTTAGTAGTGTAAGCATATTTTGATATGTAAGTGTAACCCTTTTCCTTTGTAAATTATACAACAAAGTAGTTTTCAGTGAATTCATTAACATAACAGAATCATTTTCTAACTAAGTCTACCACAACAAGGAATTTCCCAATGCAGTTTTTCCAGTGCACACCCAACTACAAAAAGGTTTAGAATGATTCAATATAAATTAATGCTTGTGTCTGGATAAATTGATAACGTAGCATATCAATGTGACACGCAAGCAAATCTTCTTTTCGCTTCTTGTTTTCATTTCATTACGGATCGTATCATATAATATTTGTACTTGTACTTTGTATCTTGTAAAAGAAAAGATGGAGATGCGAAGGGAGATGATTTTGTTAAAGAAACAACAAAGGAATTTACTACTGTGTGTGTGGAAGACTGCTATTATTTGAACTTGAATGGAAAAAGGTAGCTAAAGCTAAACAGATCATAGGGATGATAATAATAATATTACAGAGAGAAGTATAAAGGAGAAAAGAATCTCGTGAATTCCATTCGAACTTTGTTGACCGTAATCTTCATCCTCCTAACCCACAGACCTTTTAATAAATGAAATCAACTATGCTACTGCGACTATAATATTATGTAATAGTATAAATGTTATATATTTAATTAATTGAACTTATTTTGTTATATCTGCTTCCTTTCACATTGTAGATCTACATTTTACTTTTGTTGATTAAAATGAACGTGTATTAGTTTGTAGAAGGATATATCTAATTTTCATATGCTCGGTTTCATTTGACAAGCTACAGATTTCAACAATAATGTAGTAGAATGCATACTATTATGTAATATACACGGAATAGAATGTTAATGTATTTAAACTGTGAGACAGTTTATACACATTAACATGCTATTCCGTGTGTAGTATTTATACCTTAATATGGTATTATATTATGTTCAAAATGATCACAAGTTAGATAAATGAATAAATAGTAATTTCTGATTTATTTGTTTTGTATTAGCATAACATACAACGCATTCACAACCACACATTCATTGACATTGTAATTTAGATCTTTAAACCTAATTGGAGATCATTATCTTGACCTCTGTTTGTAGCGCTACATAAATAATAAGAGTATGAGCTGATTTGAAGTTCTTTTTACTTCAGAAGTGACAACGTCAGTACTCCTCCAAGTAAAGTTGTCACAGACATTCCAACAATCTTGTTACTGTTACTGCCAGCGGTTTTGTTTTGTGAGCTATCGCCACTGCGCCCACTGCCACTGCCACGTACATTACACAAATCCGTGTTACAAACACAAATATCTCCATTATCAGTTTCATCGTCAACAAGTTTGCATATCGCGGATTTTAACTTATGCTTGTCGTCCGTTAAGTCTTTGCAGCCACGGCGAAAATGGTTCCCCTCACGCGGAAAGTCGGGGTTATAAGTGTAACAGTATGTATCTTCGGGTTTAACTGACAATAAAATGGAATAGAGAAATTAAAAATGTTCTTTCTTACTATCACATGTAAAATAAGCGTAAGAAATTGCCTAGATCTCTTACTATTACGATAGCACAAGTAATAATAATTGCGTACTTAAAATGGAATGTATTATATTATTTTAATATGGACACGAGTTGCTTACCTACTTTATCAAAATCACAAAAATTTTCAGCTCCATTCGACTTGGAACAATCAGTCTTATCACCTTCTCTTTCTCCACACTGATAGCAGCTCAGTGCTAAAATTCAAAGGAACAGATCATTATAATTTAATGTGGGTATTTGGGTATAATAATGCTTGATGATGATCTGTATGAATCATTAAAATTAGAATAAGAATGCTACACTTTCAAATGCAATACAAAAAGTATATACTACAAAAAGAATACTTCTTACCCCATGTGGATGTGAGCAGGGGGATGAAAAAGGCCAGCAAAAGAATAGCGAACTTCATTTTCACAGGTGTAGTGTGGTCTTCGTTTATTTAATGATTTAGATGGGATATTATCTTACTTCCAGAAACTTTCGATGCAAACTGTCTTCACGTTATTTTGAGAGAAAATCCAGACACCTCGGAATAACTGGATAGCAAAAGAACTGGATATAGTAAAAGTTTCGGAAAACGAACCATCCAAAATTGATTGCAGTATTTTATTATACCTTATAATCGAGAGAGGTACCTTGGAAATGAACCATGGAAACAAAATGGAAAAGATTTCTATTGGCAATCAATCTTATTATTGACGGATGTTCTTCAAATAAAGAATACACCACCATGAATAATAAATTAATATAATGAAGTGACTAAAAATGAAGATTATGAAACCGACACTAACTCAACTTTCAACAATCCCAATCTAGATTCTACCTTAGTCTGTTTATGAACCGTTATTAAAGTTTGTGATTAAACACTGCATATATATTCCTAATATGGAATTTACCTGTGCAACTTCTTTACATAATATGTATCATCATAGTTTATAAATAGGTATGTAGAGAAGACAAGGGTTATGTATGTGTAGACGGGGAACAAATGAGAAGTCCATAATAAGGCGATATTTGATAATATGATATTATAGGAAGGCTAATTAGTATTCTGAAGTTGACTGGGCGAAGCGATGAAGCAAGAAGACACGAAGCCATCAACGGGCGAGAAGAAAGATTATTTAATTGTACATTTCCAATGATCTCCTCGTTGCCTTTGTTGGTTTAAGGATGATTTGCCCTGAGGGTAGACGAGCTACGCAACCAACTCACTTCTCCAGAAAATCATTCCAGCAGAGAGTCCGGTTAGTTGGTTAAATGAAGACTGGACGCAGTCTCATCCTATAATTTCCCAATCTTGAACCAACTGCACACACAGCAACAGGTACTCATAATAATTCCTCAACATTTCTTTTCTCTCCTTCGTCCATTCTCTCCCTTTACAATCATATTATGGAAAGTAACAAGATACCACACCATATCATACATGTATATTTCACTCCAAGCTAAGTGTCTGCATTTTTAATGTACAAAGTAATAATATTGCTATATATACAAACAACTTCTTCGCATTTTTCTATTAATCTGCTAAATACCTAAAGAAGTGTATGTATGTATTAAAAATGTTATATGCAAAGACTGTATATGATTATAAAGGACATTTACTGAAGGGGGAATAAAAACATTATAATCTGTTTGTAATGTAGTCGTTGGTGTAATTTGAAACCGAAATCCTTGTGAGGAATGGAATGTGAAGATGAGACGATAGAAGAGTTCAGTGTGCGAAAAAACTTCAGTGCAATATCCTTCATAGCATTTCACGAATAAATAAAATAATTAACTTTTTATGCGAATCAAATGCAAACTCATGTAGCACTCAACTCAAGTATTTATCTATACCTTAACATTCTACGCTACCGAATCTGGAATTACTTTTTCAATATCAAAATATGATATGTAATAGTATTACATTTAGAGTAAAACATTCCATTTTCTACGTAAAAAAGTTACATAAATCGGAGACAATAAAAAATCGAAGTATTATGAGTGCAGGTGAATAAAATATGGTAGAGAATTAACAAGGAATTTCATAAATTGCTTGTACATATTTACGTAGAACAATTATTACAAAGACTTTGTGGACAAAAATAGTTGAAAAACAATTTAGTAAATTCATATTGCTTTGCGGATTATAAAATGTATTTCTACGTATTACCAAAGCCACCCCAATGAGAATCCATAATGTGGTGCTTATTACCACAATGCGTTGTAGGGAATGTCCAGTTGACTTAACTTGACAGACACTCCGCCTTTGACGACAGTGTGGATGAGTTGACATTATCGTATGTGTTATGTTAACTATGTGTGTATGTGTCTCTCTGTTTCCAATTCATAATTCCATTGAAAAGTATTCAGTCAGAAAAAGGATTTGCTTATTAACGCTTCCGACGCATACACTCTACTCATCGATTCATAATGGAGGAATAATAACACATATTATTACTAATATTATACTAAAAGAACACAAAGCATTCTCACTTAATTCTCCACACACACACATAAAACTCTTCCCTATAAATACCCCATATATTTATATTCCATTTCCCTGTGAATGTACTAGGTTACCCTTTAACACTTCTACATAAGGCATACAAACCCTATAGAAATCATACCGCCCGACTTTTAGGAATTATTTATGCACGATTGCCTTTTTTCTTGAATGGAGATTAGAGATTGTACAGAAACACGGAAAGTCAACAACTGTTTCTGTCCCGCTTTACATAGAATTAGTATTCTCCGTGTGGAATTTGACTTTGAACCTTTCAGAAGATAAAGCTGGCCAAATAAATACAATATTTACTTGCTTCGTGGTTTAAGCTGTCTATATGCGCACATAAACCGATGCAGAACACAATGGACTTTTCTTTTCAACAACACAACGGCAACTACAATTTTCATCCGCAGAACTAACGCATTTTACATCGATGGAGAAATATGGAATGTACAAGACCAACTGTGAACTCGCAAGGAAGAAGAATTGTTAAATATTTCCTGACCACAAAGTGATTATATGGTGGTGAAGGTGGTGCGTGTAGCGGTAGTAGCGGGAGAAGGCGGGGCGGAAGGAATTGTCATGTTGTCAATGATATCAACGTCAAAGCCTTTCGGATGACCACTCTTGTTCTCAGCCCCTGTCTTCCCTTGTGTTGTCTTGTCATGTGAGAGAATCCTCTAAAAATATTTCCTGTGTGTGGCTTCTCTTCTGTATTCCCATTACCCGACTCTTTTGACTTTTGACTTCACTTCAATTCACTCGCTTGCTTAAAACTTACACCACCAGAGCGTTAAGTGGAAGAAAAGCCAGATTCGTGAGAAGAGTATCGATTCTCACTTATTATTCCTACACGTCATTTTCTATCTCTCTTCTCTACCAATTCCTACTAACTGTTTTTATATTCTATAATATACCTTTACATTTCTTTTTATATATATAATATATAAACAGTATAGGACAACGCGTGGGTATAAAAGTGTAGGACGATTGTCTAATAATAAATATATGCAAAATGCCTGCATGGGTAAAATTAAAATGGAAACTAATAGGAAAGATGAGTGTTGTGATAAAACTGGACAGAGAAAGAGAAGAAGCCGACACACACCGGAGATACCATTCAGTTTGGAAAGAGTTAACATTAAAGGTCACATTTTACTTTTAACTGTGTGTATGTCTCATCTTGTATATGTGTATATAGAAATATTGAAAATGATTTGAGATATAGATAGAGGATGCATTGATACATTGTATGGCTGGAGATAGTGGAGTGGAATTGACTTGAGAATTGAAATGCAAGACATGGACTGTGTGGCCATTGAGCAGTCAACATAACAACGTCAATGTCGGCACACAATAAAATTCGATTCTAATCGTTTCCCTGTCAGAATCACATTAAGAGACTCTTTTGATCGCCACGTCGGTATTCCCATTGCAGTCTTCGCGGAGTTTCTGCTCTGCCTCCCTACTGTCAACTCCAACACACCAACGCTCTCCACTCACTTCCAGGACACAGTCCACTCTCGCTCTTTTCTTTTTTACAATCTATACACAAAATACTCAGGACAGCCGCTGCTATCATCCTGCTGCTGCTAAATTCATCCTACAACCCTGGAATTATTTTATACTCAGCTTAAAATCACATTAGCCATTACCTCCAACTATAACACACACAAAGAATCAGTCCTATCAATATTGATAAAGTATGATCTGTATAATAATGTAATATTACATAATGTATTTAGGATACAGTATCAATGTGCTATCTCTGACATTTTATAATATCATACTTTGCTTGTGGCATTATCTCAGTACATTTACCTATATGCACTAATGTAGATTTAATATACAAGAATTGATATCACAAAGAAAACATCTTTCGCAGCATAGATACTCGTATATAGCTATATGGAGGTATATAAAAGAAAGACAAGTGATTGTTGGCATGAATTGTATAATGTAATGTCTATATGTATGGAATGAGTGTAGGTATATATGGTAGGAAAAGTAAAGTAGTAAAAAAGGCGACTTGAGTGGACGGGAATATAATGGTGGTGGTGCATGAAGATGAGAAGACAAGGACCGTGTCAGGTTTGGGCTTTCAATAATCTTCTTGTGTATTGCATTCTGACTTTGACTGTCCGGACTTATTGTGTAGGGCTGCTACTTGAAATCATCTTTTTATTCTTTTCGACGGATCGAGTGGCTGGGAGTTCACATCCAATCACCTTTAGCCACCGCTGTCATGTCACTCTCTCCGCTTTTTACTTTCTCAGCTTCTATTTCTTATATACCCACTCGCATTATCATAAGTAATACAATCAAATACATTTTCCTTTATGTTCTATATAAATAATATTATGTAAGTGATTTCTCCGTGTGTACAGTATTATATAACTATCCATAGTATGTACTGTTTTTGTGTGACGTTTGCCAAGTGTTGTACGTAGCTCAGATATGTATGTATTACAACAGTTGGATTCGGAGGATATACTTACTAATGTAATGTAATTGTTGTAACATCTTCTTAATTCTGTGTATTTCAATGTTAGCAGCAAACATTCTGTTTGATTTGATAGGATTCTACACTTTCAAGACTATCACTTGTCAATCAATCATTCCCAATCTTCTTCCTCCGATAGTTTTTGCGCTGTAAATCTTTTTACCTGCAATTTGAACGGTAAGGTTAAAAAATGTTATTTCTGTATCCACTTAGTTCTTGGATCCACTTGCAATAATTTAGTACTAAACTATAAATTAGTGTATTACATAGACATAGGTTATTTGTAGTTAATGATATGATGTATCTTTTGATTCTATGCAGCACAGAAAGTATTACAGAGTGCAGAAAAATAAATTCTACATTGTGGCTTTACGAAAAAAATTAACTCAACCGGAACGAATTATCTTTAATATCTCGTATAAAAATAAAACTCATATTATTACTGTGAGCTTAAATAAAAACAACAACAATATCAACAATGAATAAAAACTTAACAAAACTTAATTAACAGTTTGAACGAAATAAGTAACAAGAGATTTTGTGCATTCATTTATCTCCATCCCCATCCATGGCCATGTCCATGACCGCCACCGCCGTGAACGGGGTGATTTCCTTGGCCTATTGCAGTTTCAAAGAAGAAATTGTCGGATAAAGGACAGAGCCAGCTGCTGTACGCTTTCCCACACAAATGCAAATTCCCGAAGAAGAAATTGTAAATTCCAGATAGCAGAGCTTTGATGAGACTGAAGATTCCCAAAGTTAACAAAGTCCTGGATGAAGAGTCATCCATTACATGGCGGTGTGAATCCAATTTTCTTTCTTCCCCAAACGAACTCACATTAATATTTTCCACTTGAAGACTCTG
Source organism: Pogonognathellus flavescens (assembly GCA_019776165.1). NCBI lineage: Eukaryota > Metazoa > Arthropoda > Collembola > Entomobryomorpha > Tomoceridae > Pogonognathellus > Pogonognathellus flavescens. The sequence goes on from JABASD010001518.1 coordinate 15,045, forward strand.
GGTATTATTGACTGGGGTAATTGTACTGTTACTGTTAATTTGACACTTCACACTTGAAATTGTTGCGAAAATTATTATGGCACTGAAGAATAATACACCATGGCAGAAAATAATCTTCATGATTGTAGATACCTGAAAATAAAAAATGTGGAAAACTGAAGCGAAAACACAAACAAAATAAAGACACAATTCCAAGTACAAGTTGACTTGTAAATGTTGAAACAAAATAAAGTGAAAACTTACAAAGAAGAGAAGAAATGTTGGTTACGAAATGTTTGGAAGACGGCTCGAAAAGGAATGATAATATCTGTATAAGAATTTAAGAATATATTCCCAAATCGACACATGCGAAAATTCCAGAAGAGCAACTCTGAACATTACGTTCACTTTCGTTACAACTTCACTTTCACTACCATTGGCAGTAGCTACTAAACTTCTAGTTTCTATTATCTCCCTCGTACCATTGGCTCCTATTCCTATAAAAGTCAGAAGTGTCTTCTAGAAAAATATTGTAGAAACTCTTTTGCATACTTACGCACATACAACTGCCCTAGCACAAAACACATAACAATAATAACTACCTATGTAGTAAGAGTTTTCTAGTAACAAAAAATCTTACACTTGACGTGAGTTCACAGACACGGCATATATGCATGCGAGTTGTGTGTCTCTACATCATTATAGCTACACATATAATTATTTCCTTATAGCCGAACAAGCTGATAATCATAATAAAAATATTGCAGCGAGATGAGATGAATGAGAGTGAGTGAGAAATGCTGCAAAAAACGGCAGAGCAACTGGATTTGATTTGCAGACCATCCACTTCGCTTGGATTCGACTATTCTGTACAAATTGATACTTTCAGAGAGTGGGTGAGTGATGCAAAGGTAATTTACTAGTCTGTATGCCTTATACAGATAGAACTTATCATATTAGATATAAGGGTGAAGGTCTCTTGCGTTAAAAACGCCTGGGGCTCATAGGACGTTTTCACATGGGTATACAATATACATACACGTATTTACGTGTACAACGCACTCTGCGGCTCCTCAAACCACACACACTTTCCATCCATCCATATCTCCATTGATTACAACTACTTTAAATTTTCAGCTGCTCAAGATTGCGAATATATTTTCTATTGTGCAATTACCATTTAATAACAACCTATAGCGGTCTTTTTGCTTATTCGCCAAATCAATGAACGTATAGGTAATACATTTACACATGAATAATTTATTTGAGATTCTCACGATTAATTGACTGACTGACAGACACAGATATTGAGATATTTCAATGTAACTTTTCTCGAGGTAAAAAATATAAGAAAAATCAACTACGAGTCATGTTTTGAAAGCTCACTGGTGTTACTGTAATTTTTCTTGACAATGGCACAGATACAAACTATTAACATAATATAATGTAATATTAATATTAATATTAATAAGGAAATTGGCAATGATGAGTCAATCCCATAAATAATAAACTAGACATCATCGCAGAACTTACTAAGCTGCATAGCGCAGTCACGAAAAAATAATTAACAACAAATTAATTATTATAAATAAAATTAATATTAATGAATTCAGTTTTTTGGTTTGCCTGTGTCTTACTAATAGTAGACACACCTGTTGATGAAAAGTCAATTGTAGTCGTTGAAATAGGCTTGTCTGTATAAAGCGTCCGCTTTTAGAACGATATCTGTGAAGCCACAAATGAACTCTTCGTTTTCAAAGCACTGACTTGTGGCTACAACTGCGGCCATGGGGTAACCAAACATGAAGATCACCGTATTGTCAAAATGTTCCACAAACAGATTTCTCATGTAGCCATACGTTCTTCCAGGCAGTCTGAAGAATCTGAACATCGGGCCTATAACGGGAGAAGCTTCCAAAGCATTCATGAACAGAGTCGGCGTAATTCTTTCTTGAGCTTCAACTTCATATGAATATTCTTGAGAATTCACTTGAGAGATCAGACAAAGGAACACACAAGAAACTAACAACCACAAGTTAAAATATGACAAAAACTGATTGGAAAAAGAATTATTAGCATTCTTTGCGAATCTTCCACTCCTTCTTCGTGTAGCAGCTCCCACTCCCTCCTCAAATGACTTTCCACAATTTCTACTAGTAGAAGATTTCATAGCTAAAATCTTTTGGGTCAATTTACAACACTTACGAAAAATTCGCTAGTATAGATATTACTGTTCCTAATAATTCACAAGTTATTATTATTATAGCGTAGCTATGATTTTTTTGTAAATGTTAATTGTGTGTGTATTGTATAAATAATTTGAGTTTGTAAAGTTCACTCACCACAAGTACACGCAACAATCACAATAACGTTTAATTACAAACCAGAAACCCACAGAATGAAATATTTAGATAGAGAATGAGACTAATGGTAATGGTACGGACACCACAGTTGCGTTGAAGGAAATCAAGACTATGTGCAATAACCTGCAGACGAAAAAGACAATACAACTTGCGAATTAGGAGAGAAATATAAAATACTTGTGCTCGTAAAACGAACCTGACCCTCTCTCTGGTCCTTTTTAAATAATAATAATACTCCAATTGAAAATCTCCATTGTAGCACCACCATAACCTCACCTAATACATAGGTATAATATTCCTGATTTATACATTGAAGATTATATACGCTGTATCCTTCTATAGACACCTTCAGATCGTAATATTCAATTCAATTGCTCGCTTTCACTCTTTATATGACTACTACGCTTTCCATATCACCAAACACTCATACAAATGTCCTGACACATTGTAGCTACATATGAGTTGCCTATGTGAAACACAGAGGGGAAACAAGATCAACAACATCCCAGTTTTTTATCTCCCTTGCCAATAAACGTCTTTTAGGTTAGTTTTGTTGTTAAACGAGAAGTACCTATATAATCAAAATAAAAAGGTAATAATAAAATATCATTAGTTAGCCTTAACCAAATATTACATGTGCATAACATACAACATGCCCCATGCTAAATTAAATGTCATATCATTATCGTTATAAGAAAAGTGTAAGTCTGTTGTAGTGTAAAGTAAAAAATGTCAGTGTCAATTGTACAGACTAAAATACATAATGTATACAAAGTACAATACACATGCATGTATGTCAGATGTATGTATATGTTAAAGTAGGCAAACTACATGTAACAAGAACATTTATTGATGATAGTATAGACATAGACAGTGCTCTTCTACATTACCACAGGTAACAATGCAAAATTGCAGCTTTGCAAGTCTAAGTGTGCCAATGTACTTGAATTTCCCCCGAGGGTCAAACTTGACGTTTAGGATAAACTGCAATCTGTGTATTTCATTCTAAGCGAACAGATGAGACGATGATGACGATGCACTCCATCATTTATTAACAAGAGGAACTCGTTTGACCATCCAAAGCACACCACAGTACAGATAGGTGCAATAAAATGATGTAAAAACAGGAACTCACTCACATTCATCAAAATCATTACCGTCATCTCACATTATTACATACACAACTATTAACAATATTTCGACAAATGAAATTATTTTATTTAATTATCATTACATATAGATTGATGAAAGTTTTGTCTGATTTGTTGTAAGTAAAGTGCATTAAAATTTTCAATGCTTGCTATATGCATATTGCGTATAATGTACAGTGTATAGAGTCATTGTAAGCAAGTACTGCGTTTTGACCATAAAAATGATTGACGTGACATGAATTGACATGTTATCCACACATAGTTAGTTTCACGATTGCACTTCAATGTCATTCTGCAGTTTCAGCCGCTACGCTCTCTTTCACTTTCAGTTTCGTATTGTCATCGTTCAGATAGCTCCGTATAAGGATTCAAGGGAAAGGGTCAAACAAACAAAACTTGTACTTTTAGTTTATATGGGAAAGAGTAAAAGAATTAATTGAATTATCTGTATTATATAGTTACTTAGGATTACTATACTGCTAAACGGCTGTTACACATGTTTGGGTCTCGCGTGTGCATTTCACAAATGTATTAAACGACTATTACACACAAAATACAAGGCAAGAGCACTCATTATCCATATGGACGTATACTAATGCCATGTATTTTCGCAGTTTAACTAGAGGTGCATGTAGTACAGTCTGGGATGTTGTACATTTGTCCTGACTGTAATCATTGTTACTATAAGTTCCATTACTGCATAAGCTGTAATTGAGTCACAAGAATGCACTTTTCGAATAATACATGCTCCCGTATGTGTTATATGAGCATGTGCATTCTTTTGTGTACAGCCCGTCATTTGACTGTTTTTGACTTGTTTGTGTATTATATTTTTGTGCTGTATCAATGCTTTCTAATTCTATTAGCGTATGAGTAGAGGGAAGAATAGAAAAGTTAGTTATGAATGAAGAATAACTACTCTAATATAAACGAGGGAGGAAAAAGGGTGAAGAGATCAGCAGAGCAGATCTGACAGACGAGGTTAAGTTTGCTTTGGAAAAAATTTCTGTCAACTTTGTCAATTGCATGCTAAAAGGGGCTTCATCAAGCATTAGAAACGCATATTGTGTGCATACTTGTGTACCATACCTTACTATTTGTAATACTCGTTATGTCTTGTGAATAATTTAAGAATTTTACAACACAGTTTTATATGCATCTTGTTCTTGCCATTCTTTAAGTGATTCGATAGGGCAAACAATGAAAGCATTTTGTATTGTGAATTTATTTATAAATGTGTAAAGATAAATTTCAACATCCTTACAGGGCGAAAAAAATAAGGAAATTTCAATTGTTAGCACATTGTACATAGTGTTATTCACAGAATTTTTTTATGAAATGAAACTACGAATTTCTCAGGCAAGAATATGAATGAATTAAAAATGATGCACTAAATGCCATTGATAGGAAGTATTTGATTAATTGAATAATGTAACAATCGTTTATTAGGTTATAATTGAAAATTTTGTACCTAGTTAGATAGAAAAAAAATTATATGTGCAAGTATTTTGATCTGTACAGGTTACAAAATCAGATTTAGAAGAAGTGAGCGTATAAAAATGGTAATATGTTATAGCGCATGTTCAGGTATTTGAACAGACAAGACAATATTGTAGTGTCCAATTTATTTCTACATCCAGCGTTATAAAAGTGGATAAAATACTTCTAGCTGATCTAAAGTAAATTTAAATAAAGTTAGAACATTACTTGCATTGCAGTTTGCAGTATGTGGCAATAATACATGTTGCACTTTTTGACAGGTGCTTTGGTGGAATGACAGTGACAGATATAAATGAACATGTAATTGCGAGGCAGAGATGTTGAACAAATAAAAATGCCTTTGTAAATTGTGAACTTGTCTGAGAGACTTGACACTTTGCTAAAATAGCTTTAGTATATAAATATCAGTTGAAGTGTTTAGTGGTGGATGAGATGGATGTGCTTATATTACACATAAACAACCCAGTCATGACTTTACTGTCGTTTCAGAGTTGACACTGCGAAATACCTACCTTATAAATACAACGAGTCAAATGAGCGTTATCGTTCTTACAGCTAAATTTCTTATTCCCTTTTTAGAGACACACAGAACGATTCATTTCTCTCGCAACATTCTCCACAGCACACTCTCTCGTATGTTGATAACAAACTGGATATTCTTGTCCTGGTATCAATCCCTCTTGTTTTACTTACAGCATTACTAATACTAATAACAATGCAAATACTGTAAATATATATTAGTACACTAACACAAGCTAAAAAGATTGGCTAATTAAAAAAAACAGTCTCTTACATGAAATAATTCTATGTATTCCTACGTTTTTACAGCTTTCACTTTCTTTGTTTATTTCACACACTTTGATTATCTCTTGCCAAGTGAGACGAGACTAGCATTAATATGAAGAATTACATAAGGTTGTTGCTTTCAAAGAAAATAGTTAGAAAATAACTTAAAATATATTTAAAAGAAGTCTTGTGATTTATAGAATTGCAAATCTCACGCTAGTAGAAAGAGCTAGCATATTATTTTAACCGTTTATAATAAAATGAGACTTTACAAAATTCGTTAATATTAATATACGTTAGGTTGTCTAGTGCATTGTACGTTTGTATAACTACGTACCTATATTAATATAATATCGTTAAAAATTGCTGTTGTTGAGTCAAAGCCTTGTACATTAAAAATGTTTATATAAAAAATGTATGAAGCTTACTATGTATTGCCATTTTGTCATTCCAGGATACCCAATTAATCAGTATCACATCATAACCGATACTTTACCCACGGATTCGTTGAACACATCACATCAATCACCTTTGGTATTATACTGGAAAATAATTTCACTAATTCGCAAGATATACTGATACTGTGTATTGTGATTGTGTGTATCATAAAGTGTAAACCTGTGAAAAATCAAAGGCAAGACCTACCTGGAACTGTATTAGAGTTTGATACACACTGAAGCTACTTCAAGTTCTGTTTAAACGTTAAATTATACTTTGAATGAAAATGTCAAAATTAATAACTCACAGGCTACCGCTCCACGCTAAGCCGCATTACAATCCCCAAGTTACCATAATATTCATCATCTTCTTAACTGAAACAACAAAAATGAATCTAATGCCCAACCGTAGCTTATATTATATATTATATCTCACATTATATAACAAAATCCTTTTGTAGCAGAATTAAAAAGTATTACAGAACATATAACATCGTCCTTCACCCGTTCTTTCTTATTCTGTGACTAGTACAATACTATTACCCCGTCACACAACTCCTAGTGTACTATACACACAAGAAGAGTAGCCGTGAATGTGTAAAGAAAAGTGTGTTTTTATGGGTTGAAATTGAAGCGAGGAAGAATGAAGGTTGGAATAATGTTGCTGTACACGACAGACAGGTAAATTAAGTGTGCGAGCATTATGCACACTAACAAAAGCGGATGAGTGATGATGACTCGTCTCTCCGAATCCATTTTAGATTGATCTCTTGCTCCACATAAAATAATAATAATGAACTACATACTCTAAGATGTACAAGTACATGTGATGCGGCTACTAGTACTGCAGTACAAAGTACAAAGTACAAAGTACTACTGTTGTATAGTTTACAAATAAGTAACCTTATCCGTTTGGTGAGTGAGTCGAAAAGTGTCGTAGTCTTCCACGTTGTTCTTGTTGTTCTTTTGTAGACGGGATTGGCGGTGTAGTGGGGAAGTAATGTGAACATGGCACACAACATCACCTCTCCTGCTCAGTTCACTTTGGATTAGGTTACATTTTGAAGAAGCTACGGAATGAAAAGGAAGGAGAGTAATTGAGCGGGATGTATTGTTATACATAAAAGGAACCAATTACTTGATTATCCCATTGCTCAACTTAAACTCGTCATCTAGCCGCAAATCCAATTTATCTCCATTACATTCTATAACATATTTTATTATAAGCATACCTATACCATGTAGTATGTAGGGATATATAGCACTATAAATTTACATGTGCCTTATGCTCATTTCTTTATTGTACTGAAAAAGCATTCTTCATATTTATAAGAGAAATGTGTTTTGAGACAGGGTTACGGTTAGATTATAAATTTTCATGAAACACCACCTTATAGTGACTTATACGCGGACTTATATAATAGTATACATTGTCCTGTTCAATTTTGAGCAATGGTGTGCTACTACTATAGTAATAGGTTGTAGACTGTATGCTTGCTATCTGCTATTTATAATTCTTAAGGTACCTATTGTAGTATTATGTTACATCGTAATATACAAATACACCTGTCGTATGTTTCTAAAGCAAGAGATGACTTATTGTTAACTATATAAAGAGGAACAAAGGTAAAATGATTTTGTTTCGTGAAGAATGGTTGGTAGTATAATAAAGGGTAGTAGAACAGTAGTCGTAGTGAAAGAGCGTAAATGATGAAGCATATACAAAGTCAAGAAGTGATTTAATAGGCTATTTGTTATGTGTTTTGTGTGTGTATATGGGTTAGGTTAGGCAGGTATAAAATATAAAGCCTTCAATCTTAAATTAAACTTGAGTTATGAAAATGTTGTCCGAATATATTTATGATATGCATAGAGGTATAAATGGAGAAGAGATTGAATGCATAGGCTGTACTATAGTATTTGATATTTTGAGTGTATAAATTGTTGCTGTGTATAGCAAGTTTTATTCAATATACCAAACCATGACTAAATTGCTCTACTTTTGGTTCGTGGGGGTTCGCTGTAAATTTTAGGTATCTTATCAGTATTTTGTAAAAGAACTGCACTACTATCGGGCAAAAGGTATTAATAAAACATCAAAACCAAATAAATACTGTATAAGCAAGAAAACCAGTAGTAATCTGTAATTGGTTTGTGTAAATGAATATTCCACATGTTTGCAGATTTCCAATGTGACTTTTAATTTCTTTACGTATTTACAAAATGAGAAAACTCACAGATCACAGATTAATGAATAATGAATGTACAAAATCCGTCCGCCCGATAAAAAAAATTTTCTGTATCTGCCTGATGATTGATTCAGATTACTAAATACACCTAGGTGCATGGAGCAATTTAAAAAATGAAATAATACACCTATACAAGGTCAGAATGCGACAATAAAATTTAAGTTGATACACTTATTATAAATTCACATAAACATTTTTGTTGTTGCATCAATTTACTTTTAAGTGACTAAAGTGACCTTTAGCTAAACAAAGGAAAAATTACTGTATTTATTTTGTAGTAACATTTTCAATGACGGTGTTGGTATGTATAGTGGCAACAGTAAAGTGTGGAATTATTAGTAAATTATTGGTTAGGATGGGATGCGATTTGTGTAGAAGAAATAAAAGAGACCGCTTTTTGTGACACACGCAGGTTCTCCCTTGCCTTTGAACAATGAGACTCCTAGGTGGGTTTCAATTGCTGTGATTGACAGACATGAAAATCAAAGTCCCAGTCAGCGTCAGCAGCAGTCGTTACTTTTAAACAACATCCACAAAGGAAACACACTTGAAGTCAACAACGTGCATCTCGTCAGTGAAGCTGAAACCGATTCTTGACTTGTGTTTCACCTTCGCACTATTCATAGTACTCTCTAATGCTTATATGAAATTCTCTATATACAAGAAACACTTAAGAAATCTATAGCATCAGTGCAAAGCAACTGTAACACACAAATCCGCCACACCTCATGCAATCAACAGGAATTTACTAAGTACATCCCAGTTGGGATTCTTAACCTTCTAAGCTGGTTTTGTCTATAAATAAGTATCTACTTAATAAGATAATTTGATATTGAAATTAAATAAATAATTCTATGTAATAGATTATTCTTACGATTAGAAGAATTATTCATTTCAAATCATCTACATGTAAAAAATGACTCAATTTAAATTTCCGGTATTTAAAAAAAATTATATTACAAATCGTATTATTGCCTTATATGGATATTGAATCATCGATACTGATTTAATGTTAAGATGATTGAAGAATCTTCAGGCTGGGAATGGGAAAGAGTTAAAAGTGAAGAAAATTGACTTTTAGGGTGAAGTGTGTACAAATACAGGATTGCAGATGTGAGTAAATGCCAAATAGCAAGTACGTGACAATCGTGGATTGACATTACATGACATAAGTCACACACCCATTCTGAATTCTGATATTCTCACCTTTCTTCGTCAATCAACTTTTAAGCCCGCAAAGTGGAGGCATTCATTTCTACTTACTTATACGCTCACGTACTAAACTACTCAAATCTAAGCAAATGTAGGGCAATAGCTACAAAATATACATTTTGTAACCTTAGAATTGTCCAAACCCAGATTTAGTCTAAAGGAGCATCAATAACAGTAAACGTTCAGGACAATTGAAGTCGCAGCAAGGATGTTGTCAAAGAGTTACCGTTCTCCTATGGCTGTTATTGTTAATAAGTGGGATTGACACATTTGAGCATCTTCTTTGTCATTACCATCACCCTTCTTTATATTATTTCATACTTCATGTGTGTCTAGAATTTGTTTGTGCTGCTACAGCAGTAGAAGTGGTAATCCTCATTCAAGTCAAACCGTCGTGTTGTAGTTGTGCTGTATTTTCTTAACCCATTGAGACTTTTCAAGTACTACTACTTTCAAGACATGAGCAAACGTGAGTGAACTTGGAAAGTTGCAGCTGCAACTGCACTTGAACTAAAATCCTAACTCAATGGCAAAATTTAATTTCTTCTTATAACAAAATACTACATTCAAAACAACATTAAGCAATTTATTCAGAAATTATGAACTATGTTACAATACAATACAACACATGCAGAAATACAAAATTTAAAATTTAAACTGTTTCATAGTTAGGACAAGAAGACGAAGAGTTTATGATATCTGTTTTAGGGTGTTGCAATACGATTTTACGAGATTCAATAAAAATTTTCATTCGGCACTTGCATTTTAAAAGTTCTGTTTCTTAAAGAAAGTCCCTCAATGAAAAATTATTTAGAAATGATGGGAAAGATTTACCTATTCATTTCAGGCACTGAGTAAAGTAAGTAATAGCAGGCTGTGGATGCGCAAGCTTTTTAGTTCATTACGACACTCAATTAGTTATCTTCCCTCATTAGAGCTTCTATGTAATTACGACGGAAATAAAATGCTGGAAAGGTTTCCGAGAGCAGGCGAGAATGTTCTTTGGCATTATTATATCACCATTACTCTCCACACTTCTGCCCTGCTTCATCAGACTTCATTTTCTCTTGTCCTTTCTTAACAAACACAACCAGCAGCTCTACTTACATAAAATACAATTATAAAATTACCTGACCACATTTTACATTCTACTTACTATTGTCTCTACTGTTTATATAAAGAAACTAACTAAACCACCCAATACATCAAACAGGAGCTTCAAAACCTACACAGTAACTATATATATAAATATATTGTAGTGTAGTAGCTACATATAAAAGTGTCAGTAACATTATCCCTTTTCTTATCTTGTTTCTAAAGTGTCCCTGTCAACTTCATGTAACAAATACTCACACTCTTACTACATATATTTTACATCTGTATAAAAATTTAATACTGCTAAATGTACATAGAGACTCCTATTTTACCTGAAGATATACTTTCCTTCGATATAAAAATAATAAAATTGTACTGTTAGTGTAGTCCATTCTTTATAAAAATATACCATAAGACCTTGTCTGTATTATCTGTAAAGAGAATAACAATTTAAAAATAAGATTATATTATTAGGTTTACCCTGACTCTGTGTATATTGGTATGATGTAACAGAAAATTAAATGTATCTAGAACAAAAGAAATGAACTAAATGCGTACAAAGTATGTATGTGTAGTTTAACCACACGACAAGTCTGTCTAGAACAAACCCTGGACGAAACCACATATAGCAGACTATATAGAAGTGTGTTGATATTGCAATGAATGTCAAGGCAAGAGATAATTTTCAGTGGTTAAGTATCTTCCTCTACTTATTACTTGACAATCTGCTTGTTGTGTGTTGTTTGTTAATGAAATGAAAAGCCAGTAACTCCAAATCACTAAAGGGCAACCACATGCGAGGAAAATGGAAAAGTCCCTGGATCTCATTCTCAAGAAAAACAAAGCATTGGAGCAATTGAGACAAGAACTGCTGGGAGTACTTATACAATACAGCTACAACTACAAGTCAAGTAAGTCCAGGTATAAAATTTGTGGTGTATAATACGAAGAAGAAGAAGTTAGAACGTAAAACAGCAAGGGGGGATGATTTTATCCACGTTGAGATCATTGGACATAATGTATTGTGTTATATATCTGTCACTTGTGACTCGTCCATCGCCTATTGCTGTCAAGTCATGCCTCAAGGTTTTCTCGCCTTAGCTACACGTAGTACACCTTACCAATGGCAGCTGCACTCTTCTTTACCTCTTCTTCACTTTATGTACACAAGGCCTGTAGCTGTAAGCACTGTAAGCATAGCCACTGTAAGATCCTGGCTCAAATGATGTCTCGATGATAACACACGACAGAAAAATACCTTTGTGGTTAAAGCTCCTCTTTGCTCCGGCTGCTCCTCTCCGGTGTATGGAAAAACAAGATAAGAAATTATTACACCTATACTATCTGGAACAGCCAAGGAGATTCCTATTACAATTTACACAGCAATATACACTTTATATAGTGGAAGAAATGATATTATGTGGGTAATATAAGAATATCGTGTACTCAAAGGGTAACCGAAGGAAAATTGGGGAAACTAGAGCGTTTTTGGTGCATAGAGTAATTTAGGAAGGTATAGGAGGAAGAAATGGGGTTTGTACGTGTAGACTTTTTATTTGGGAGGTATTATTATGTAATGAACAGAGTAAATAAATGTGTAGCCAATTTCCCGTGTATATTAGACAAAGCTACCCTTCCGATTGTATAATCCACGCATTAGTATTAGTAAAATGTTGGAAAAAGAGCGAGAGAGAGCATGAAGAAGCGTCTGGGTTATTTGTATGGATAATTCTTCTCAATTAAGCAAACAACCCGAGGAAACTTTCTTTCCTCTTGACAATAATCTATCCATCCATCTCTCAGAGAACAGTTCCTTCCTTGCTCAATGAGGCAGACTCAGACTGACCTATAGCTGTGTGTAGCTTTGTTGGTTATTGGGTTGTGGGGATTTGCTTATATGGACTGTAAAGAGTGAGTAGTGGGATATAAATAGTTGGCCCGTTCCCTCTGGCTAATCCAATCCAAACGAATTCAAAGACGGGTAATTTACGGGTTCTTTATTAAAGGGTAACCACCACTTGTTACATAATCAACTGAAACCCCTCTTGTCTTACAACTCACCTTTTATTCAGTTTCTACTAAATTTTAAATTATACGCAAAGGAATATCATACCACGATTTTTTCTGTGTCTATACAATGTAATGTTACTATGTTTAGATTACAATACTTCTATATGTATAGAGGGATTTGCCTTTATCCCGTTTTCTTAATGATTCTGTGCAGATAGAAAAAAAAAAATTTTTTATTGTATGCTCATCTGTTTATACCATGGTGAAGGTAAAGGATGTAGTGTTATTTATCTTGCACTTCTCTACGCAGTTAACTAGAATTGATAGAATTATTCTACACATGTCAAGTTAAGTAAGTATAGTTTGTGTAAGAATAATAAATGTATGTGTGAGTGCACATAAATGTTGCTTTGGCCTATTTGTTTTTCCGGAGTAAATTAGACAAATCGTTTATTAAGAGCCGAGTGAAACTACGTTCTTTACACACAATTACTAAATGATGAAAAACTATCCTCTTTCCCCGGACTGACAGCAGCAACATCTTTAGTTTATCTCAGACCCGCTTTCCAGAGATTTCCAAACAAGTGAAAAATAATGATTTGCAAACACGGATATTACGGATTAATCGATCTTGGACTTGATTTTTTACATCTTTAACAGAATTGTGTGTTCTTTTTGAATTCTGTTCTCAAGGGGACTCGCCGAACAGAATCGAAAGCCTAATCGAACCAGAATATCAGTAGCCTCGTCCATCTCTCGTTATAATTACCACATACAGAACCCATATGTCATCAGTTATCCATATTATGAGTGTGTGGTAATTAATTAAAAGCTGAGCGATATGAAGACTATTACAATTGTCACTTTTCTGTCAATTTGTATTGTTGTCCTTTTGACCTATTCAAAAACAGGATGGGCAGAGGACTCTGTAGAAGAAGGTTTGCACGTAGAAAATATGCTTGGAGAAATAAAGGAGGATGATGATGACGATGATGACGACGATTATTTGCTGGAACTTCGAAAAAAACGATTTCCAATTGGGGATCCCAGAGGAGCTAATGCTACAATTGATTATGGTCAACCTTGTATCAAAGTTAATGCACAAGCTTGCAAACTTTATCCCGATGTTCATTGTGTTCATGTAATACTGGATAATGCTCCATATAACTTACTAACTTACTTCCATGTTCAATAAGAGTCTAAAATTATGAGACATTATGTTAACTAGAACTTTTGTGCACCTCTTCATTAGGTTGTGGAACAAAAATTTATATGCAGATGTGATTTCTTACACACGTGGGATCCTAAACAGCAAAAGTGCATTCTGAATGTATTTGCTCCATGCAACAGTAAATTGATTACAAAATACTAATTTACAAAATAATTTTCTGCAACAGGATTGTAAAAGCCATTGAAAATGAATTTTTCACTTAAACAGTTGCAGCTACAGGTAAAATTTTGCAGTGCGGTCCAAACATGGAATGTCGGTTGGACAGCATCGGAAATAGCGACGAAGATAGATTCTGTCGTTGTTTGAAAGGTTTCAAAATTGTCCAAAACGACGATCAGATCCCTGCGTTTTGTGAACCAGACGAAAATTACGTGCTAGAAGTCGAAGAGATATTTATGAAAAGTAATAGTGTCCTTACCCACAGTTGTCTGACAAATCCAATCATTATTGTACTAACGATAATTCGCTTATTAGCAGAATGAAGCTTCAATGTAAAGTAAGTTCAGTATAATTAATTGTAAATTAAAAATAGATTAATTCCCTGTCAAATATCACAGTTTTATTTTTACAACATTTTTATTTAAACTGCAGTCTCTTTAAGTTGCGTTTTCTTGTCTCATGTATCTTTCCACAATATACAAATAGAGAATATCTTGCATATCTTGTAACACTGTGTCTCATTGGAATTTACACCTGGAATAGTAATTATTGCATTTTTCCAGCTAAGACGAGGTTACCTGAATTATAGTATAGTATTATAAAATATGTTGTCAATGTATATATTTACATGCCCGAGATTTTAGGAAAATGTGTTTTACAGATCGGAAAATCGTATACTCTACTTTGTGATTTAATTAATTAGTCTAAGAATCTAAGCGTGGTTGTTGTAAAATCCTAATTAGGTAAATATTCATTTATTATTACGTTGCCAAATAAAGATTGTCCAATCCTTTAAAACGATGTTGGTTCCCACAGTCTTTCTTTTATAGCGTGTTAAATTCAGCATCAATTTTCGTCTGTATAGATACAGACGAAATAGATACAGATAGATTGTTAGTACATTTATTTTGTTTGTACTTCAGACATGCTACAACTTAGGCTACAACTTAGGTACTTAAGATAAACAACTATAGTATCAATCTTGACATCTTGATAAGTGTGATAAGATATCTTGATAAGTGCTAATGACTCATTTCTTAGTAATGAAACTAATATTTTTAATACTATGTTCATGTGTAAGCACTGATTTAAAATACAGTTTAAATATCACACAATCTTCACATTCTAACAGCTTAAGTCGCTTGCCAGAAAATATGATACGCAATTTGAGCACAGCATTAACACACGCCATAATGCTGTCTATCATAATACTACATCATGTAATAGTAAAATGTGATTAGTAATATTTACTATCATCTTTTGATGCTGGCATTGCATGTGTGCAAGTTGAATGTTACAGTTACAATACAACTCATCCTCAGTTACAGTATTGACATCAAAATTACTCAATGCTACGCACTGTGGATCTGAAATGCAGTCTTTACGGTTATGTTACTGCAAGGCATTCATGAGAATAGAAATGAATGCTACTTGTTCAGTATATAGAGACAGTACTTCGTATTGTTTTATTTTGTATGATATACAGAGTGAATTAAGTGCCCAGAATGTGTCATGCCCATAAATGCAACGCACGTGAAGAGAAGTAAGCAAACAAGGAAAATAATGCGATGGTGTGAGCATCAGCTAACCATAACCTGAAGAACCATGGCACATTTTGTGAATCAATGCTACTTGCAGCGCATGTAACAATCAGTTTACCAATTTTTAGAAAATCCTTAAGACAAAACTATCCACATGCATTAAGGAAAATCAACATGAACAATTCTCGTATTTTGCACTGTAATTTCTATACATCGGCAGATTGCGGCTGTTTTGGTTTGTTGGTGTGTTATTAAAGTTATTATTGTGTTGTAGTAAAGTGAAGAAGACCTTAGCTTAAATTTCCGTGTAAAGAAAACTAGGACACTCATTTGCGATTACCTTTAACATATATTGCACTCACTACTACTGCTGTACTTATTACTTATGCCGTAACACTTTGTTTGTTTTATATTAATTATTAAAGCATGCATTTACTTTTATATGGTCAATTACTCATCAACTGTATATGGAAAACCAAACAAGTTTTCAGCTTCTTACTTAGTTTGCGTTCAATTCTTAGTATTTGCACATAACACATTTAGCAGTTAACTTTTTCATTCAGTATCTTCTGCAAAATGAGACATGGAGCACGTTGAGCTTCTATAGTGTATAAATCCTACAAAGATATACCATTCCATAAACCATCTATTTAAGTATCAAAATTATTAAATGTTCTTTGATAATAAAAAAATTTGACTACGTTTTAAATATCAAGTGCGTTAAAAAAATATTTATATTTTTGTGATTGTCCGAAAATGATTTGCCAAAGATATAAGTGCGTGTTCGCAAGTTTGATTTACTTTGCAATTGGGATTGGAGTTGTGGTCCCGAAAGAAATCGCAACAGTGGCAATGGGAGAAGAAATAGGAAAGGGTGTGGGTAAAATCGCATTTCATCTTAACAGTCTCATCAATGAATGTGAACCTGAAAGCCTGACAGAGTGGTATGAGTTCATGCAGGTAAATATTTAATAAGAAATATTATACAGATCTGTAACTTTTCATAATTATATATATAGTATAAAAAACAATTCTCATGTACATAATGAACTGGTCAGAATATATTCAACAAATTGTCTGACAAATCATTAATAAAATTTAGTTGAGGATTAAATTCTAATCTGGTTTTAGAAACAATTGTTACAGACAAAGTATGAATTGTGTAGGAATTTCTGGAATGTAAAGAAAAAGCCACAAGGCAGAAAACGTACGAGGAATTAATGGAAGTGCCGAATTTAGCCCAAATGGAGGAATTTTGTTCAGAGTGGCCTAAAGTGCACAAATGCTACGGTGACCTTGCAAGCGTTCTCAACACTTGCTACGCGAAAATGAACGGGATGAAAACGAAGGGAAGTGATGCACTCAAGTTTGCAAATTCTTTTTCTCAATTCGTCTGCCACCACAAACAGCAATATTTAGGTAAACATTTGTGATGTCAAAATTATTTACAATTTCACCTTGAAACACATGAAATAATTCCATTTGTATCCTCCAACAGCTAATACAGTGAATGACACGGAAACATACTATCCAGCAGACAGAAGACCGATGAAATGTTACCCAGAAAGAAAAATGATGATAACGGAGTGCACGGCTAAAAAATTCAAAGCTGAAACTTCTCCCAACATTTGCAAGTAAGAATTTAAAGGATTTTTTTAGAAATACCTGCAAATTTTCTTAATTTTTGCGAATTCAACTTGATTTTTTTTTACAGAAATGTTGAAATTGTTCGGGAGTGTTTTCACATTAGCTATGAGGATTGCAATGATTTGGAAACAAGGAATTTCTTGATGAAAATGCTTAAACAAATTGCAACGGATTTGCACTGTGAGACTGGTGGTCAAAAACACACGTCAGTCTCAAAATTAATGTTATTTCTGTCTGTAACTTAATTATTCGGTACAAAAAGTTGATGTATTTTGCCTACACTTGGTAAGTAGGAAGAATGCGTTCGAATTTCTCTGAAAGAAACAGTTCATGAAAAATCATCGATAACTACATGTGCACATTTATATTCCGTAATTATGTATTGAAACTGTGAAAGCCAAGCCATACAAATACAGTTAGTCATTATTGCTATAATAATGTTATTTTATTATTATATTAAAGAAAGCTTTACTATAATACACACATAACCTTCATTCTGTTTATAACAACTTTATTGGGCATGGAGAGCATCTGATGATAGTAGAATTATGTGTAAGACCAGGTTTAAAAGGGAAAAGAAGAAACCGACGAAGAGACAATAACGAAGTTAGTAAGCGGATTAAAAAGAACGCCCTGTACAACACATGAGGTATTCGAGAGTGGAATTGAAGATAAAAATTCCATGTAATAGGATTACAGGTGCTTAGTCGACCATGATAGTCCATCATATGTAACACAACATAAAATCACAAGAATCAAGTCTTCGAAAGTAATTCCAATGCGTCCGATTCTAATTCTAGTCAAAGTACATGCAGGGGAAACCTCCCCTTTGAATTTTCAAGTTGGTTGGAGGTGGAGGAGACGTGGAAGAGAAGTAGTAGAAGTAGTAGTGGATAATGTAATGAAATCGGTGCAGTCAAATAGAAATTTGACATGTCATCCCTTTTATCTCTCTACTCGCTTTTTTCATACTTCGTTGTATACACGTCCTATTAGTACACGCTTTCTCTCTCACACACACACTTTGTGCCTGGCTATAACAACAAGCGAAGATGATGGCTTCTCAGAAGAATCTATTTGTGCATTTATATCACATATCTCATTATTACATTCAGTCGCACACGTAAATCGTTGACAAGTGTGAATGTGAATAGAAAAATGTCAGACTCAATCTGATATTTCAATAACCACTTTTTTAATCCCGCTTTCTATTCTACACGAATAAATGTAAATCTCCATTTCCAAACTACATGCCATCGCCTATGATTCTTTTACACAGCCCTCCAGTTTACAGTATTTCTGAGAAATTTTAGGTGCATCATATATAGGGTCCATATATTATTAAAAACCTGATATGCTTAATTAATTGTGTAAATTATTTGTAAGTATAAATTAATTGCTTAAATTTTAGCCTTAATTAACATTATAAGGTTTAAGTCTACTCTTATGGCGGAATGTTTGGATAAAAATGAAAAGAATGGAAAACTATTTAAATTTGTTGGCAGGAGAGAAATTTTAATGAATGAATGGTTGATTCGGGTAATGCTCGTTTGTCATTGTCACTTACTGGCTCGTCGTATCATGTCAGTGAAAGAAAAACAATGTCTATAGACGAAGAGACTAATTATTATTGTACTATATATACAAAAATAATCAATGAATTGTCAGTTTAGCTCATCTACTTATGCATCTACACACACTTCTCTACTTTGCTCTTAACTCTCTCAACCTACACACTCACAGCACTTTGCCATTTGTCATTCTTCATGTCATGTCACTATCAGGAGTCGTCATTGTTTTTGCATCATCTACTACTCCATTGCAGTATGCATATAGCTACTACATGTATACATAGACACAAATAATACCTATACTTATATCAGTAACAGTATCAGTAAGTGGAAGGAGAATGCGTTGATGATTCTTTGAGTCACTGAGCTGTCATTACAACTCTGCCAAGAAATAAATTCTGCTTTTGGCTATGCAGAGTAATGTCCCACTAATATGAACAATGCGGTTGTGTACCATCTTCACATAGGAAATAATAAAACAACAAAACACCTGCCAATACTTAATCTCATCTTTTAACGTTACGTAACATACATTCATAGACATTCAAGCGAAAGTTATTTCCAAGTCGAATGCACAGACAGATATTCAAATTAAATCCAAACCGGAATACACATAAGCACTTGGTAGTTCAAAAGACATTAACAGAGAAAATTAAGAGAAGATAACATTTTCATTTTTTCTGACTCCCAAAATATTCCCATCTCGTCACTGCATCTCTCTGTTTATAACTCAAGCGTAGTATTAAGTAGTATTAAGTACACTATACACATGCATATATAGTACTATAGTGTTTGCAGATTATAGAAGCGGAATCTGTAAAAAGTAACTCATATATGCTTTAGAAATTTCATTGGGTGAAGGAAAGTCGTCTCATGTCGATTATCGAAACGAGCAGCTCAAGGCAATAAAGTTGAAATTATTTTTAACTTCTCATCTCACTCATCCCTCTTTTCAACAGCCGCACAGAGACACACCGACCGACAACCACATACAAAAATTCACTCTTAACACATACAGTATGCATTTTGTTATTATGTTATGTGTGAATGTGTATGTGATATGATTATTTATAATTGTAAATATATAGACTGCATGGACATATACGTACAGATATTTACATACAGAGAGTTTGTTTCCAATTCCATTCCACTTGCTCGTTCAAGTGATAATTATGAATGCGTCAATCTTGTAGTCAACCGTACTAAGCGAAAAATGCAGTGGGAAGCTATAATACTCATATAAGAGCAAAGGCTTTGATATTGAAATTCAAATGGAGATTATGTATTCGACAACCATTTGATTTGCTACAGATGAGTGATGAGACGAGTGCCAAAGGGTTCAACTCTTCAAATCAAAAATCTAAACTCTTCAACATTCAACTTAAATAGCAAGTCTCTTCATTCATCCGCTCATTCATATATTTACATTCATAAGTCTCCCGACACATCTCTGTAGTAGCATTAATATTCAAGGAATTGGATTTTGAATGCATAGCCTATATGACTTGCAATGTACATTTGTCTCCCTCAACAAGTTCAAGTCTACAAGCTATAGTAGAGATGTTATTTAACATGTACAATTTTACACACACTTTTTCTAAACATTATTCCCCATTCAATTATCCTCTTGGAATTTTTATTTTTTTCGTTTCATTACACCGTAATTCGTGCTACATCATTAAGAGCATGTTTAAATCGTTACTCTGGTTGATGTAAACAGAAAACAATTCTAAAATAGTCAGCAGGCACCTTTTATGCATATTTCTCTTGCTTTTGTGACAAAATAATCGCTCACAAAATTGAAGTTCTAAAATTTTTATTTGTAGGCATTTAATAATCAAAAGAGATAAATGCATGTTCTATTCTATTTGGAAAGATTGTATGCGTGTTTTTTACTTGTACGGTACATATGCTCTATATGAACTATATGTTCTTTTTGTTATTTTTGTTCGGTACAAGTTGTACCAAACAAAAATAACAAAAAGAACATATAGTTTTATTTTTAACAATTTAAAATATTTATTGAGATAAATATTCCTTATACAATTCAACTTTGTTGGTGAAATGTTTTGTCATTACTATGCATTATAACATCCAGACCTACTCCTTATCCTTAAATAACTCATTACTCATAAAAAATACAAATAAATATCCCGCAATACATTGCAGTTTTGCATTGTATGTATGATACATTGACTCAAATGTAGCCACAAATTGGAAAATCTGACGAACATATTTACAACGACATAAAATGAAGCAGTAATAGTGAAGCCCATAAGTATAGAATTACAGAGCAGATGTTTCCTTCTTAAAGAGCCACCCTACACCACCGCGTTGCTGCTTTTCAGCCCAAACACATATAAAGATACTTAAGTACTTACTCATCTAGTTTATCCACACACAGCAAATAATTTTAAGGAAGTGGTAGGTGTGCAGAACATTAGTGAAGCGTTACATTTCCATTTGTCATTAAAGTTTCCATTCTACGTAGTTAATAATACAGACACAATGTTCACATTACATTTTACAAATAAGTTTTCAAGGGTAGTAAATCCACGACATATCTCTCTCTCTCTCTCTATAACGATTAAAACGCAATTATATCCTTGTGTCTCTATGTAAGGCATTATCTTGCTTATTTAACAGTTCACTAAATCCGTAGCAGCCTGCCTTCACTCATTTTTCCGACGGATTACTATTACTTATTACTACAAGGAAATCTTAGTACCTACTATAACAAATACAAACATAAAACGTAAGAAGGAAAAGATTACATAAGCAATTTCCCTTCATAAGCACACAGTTTACTTGTATTTCTTGTATTATTTGTCTTTGTAACGTTAAGTGGCACTTTACTTCTTATTTAACTCGTGTTCCTTGTGCTTGTCCTTTACCAGTATCAATCCTACACGTTTCATGTCATTTTCCATATTTTACAAGCAATGCAACTTTCCAACTATATGGATTTACCCTAGTCGTTACATAAGTTGACAGAAATGCAGGGTTTAGTAGCAAAAAGGCATTAGTAGATTAGTAGAGAATGGACAAAGCACATTAGAATGGAAATTAGAGAGCATAAAGAAAATAAATAGAGAGATAGTATTCTCCATGATGTTAATATTTACCTGGCCCAACAAAGGGAAGTGAAAAGTGTAGGTTAGCAGTTGTTGCAGTTGTAGAGAGTGACACATAAATGAACAGTGAGGAGTAAACGAAATGCGTAGCTTTACAGAGTGTAGTCTAAGACTCGGGATGCATGACTCGGTTGTTTACAAGAGAGAAATAGTAAGTGGAAAATGGCTGTATGGATAGGTAAAACCCATTTACGTAATATTATGCTTCGCTTACTCCTGTAAATCCATTTATGACATGTTGCCTCGCATAATTATTATTTAAACTCTGGATTTCCGTAGGAAATCTACAGAACAAATTACATTTAATCTCCACACACAAAAGTTAAACGAACAGTTCACAAATCAGACACAGTTTAAGCTTTCCCCGATGCATTATGCCCATGCCCATTTGACCCGCTATGAAAGTTTTTGTTACACAAGTGCATTTTTAACTCGTTAGTTTTAGTTACACTTAATTTAATTTATAACAAAATAATTTGAATTTTTTATATGAAACAGATTGTACATGAGCCCGGAAATCAGCTTACTGTTAGTTCCTCTATATATCTTAATTGCCTACATCGTTGAATGAACAAAGCAATGCATTTTAGTAAGATTAATTAATTTTAAATTAATAATTATTTTTTAAATCTTTCCCATCTAGTATTACACTTAAATTAACCCTTAAGACAGTTTTTAATTTCCATAGGTTATTTTTCGTTTTTGTACCTGGAATAATGTAAAGAAATGTAATAAAACACTTAAAACGCAGATCTTACGAAGCTGAACAAATAAAAGTACCTTGTGACTGACTGTATAGAGTGAAAAGAGAGGAAAAGATGTGACAGTATTTGCTTTGCTGTTAAGAAATGTCCTATTTACATGGTCTAGCCGTTCATATGGGTTTATGTAATCAAGTAGATCTCCGTAGTGGTCTGAGCACCTCTTTCCTAATGAAATGAATTGAATGCAGTCCCGTTGACAATGCACAGACTCTAATTGCTAATGCAGCATGGTACGAGAACGAGACAAACGCAGTTTGAGACAGACAGAGGAAAGCAGAACATTTCCGCTGTAGCCTGTGTTACTTATTAAGTTGATGGGACAGCGTGACATGAGATTCTTGCAGGAGACGGACGGAGTCTTCATATATAAAAGTGGGAAAGCTTATAGAGGCCTAAAGGTGGATGAGTAGAAGTCAGAATGAGAATGTTGACTGAAGAGAGAGACAAAGAGATGACTTCTGTGAGTTTCTTGTTGTAAAGGTTGTCTTTGCTTGCATTTGTGCCACAATCTCATCGTCCACATCCTCCTCCTCCTCCTTCGTCTTCTCTTGAGACTTTTCTTTGTTCTGTGACATCATTCATGACCCAAGCAATGCAGCAGTAGTAATTCTACACAGAGTAAACAGTAAGTACTATTAAGTATTACACATTAGTAGGGAGTGCGGTTAAGTATGCACTTAACTCACCAACCTACTCAAACTCACATTTCCACATTAAGCAAAGGAACCATCCACTCAAATCTTGTTTCCACTGAAGTCACAATCAAATAAAAGAAATTACTGTCATGGCTATGCTATGTGCATAAGTCGTTGTGCAGGTCTACAAACATTTTACGTGGAAATCGAACTTTATAGTGAAGAATCCATATACTGCAGGTTGTATTAAGGGGACCCTATGTACCTCGCGGCGCCAAATAAGTCGCCCCCTTGGGGTAGTAAAAATATGTAATTACTTCTAAAATGTGATGGACACTTGTCCCTAGTCTACATTGTT
>JABASD010001519.1:0-38827 GCA_019776165.1 Pogonognathellus flavescens
AATTCGGGGTTTGGCCCCGGTTACCCGGTTTCCGCTTTTGGCTGGAGTTACTCCTTGTCATGTCATGTCACATTATAATAGTTTTATATAAAGATACTACTACGTGGAGTACCTACTACAAGGGTAAAAATATCTATATCACGTACTACAGGAGAAGAGTCGCCCTGTGCAGAATTTCTTCTCCGTGCTCCATATACCTTTATAGCTTGAGATACAAATATTGTAAGGTTGTACTGGGGAAATAGTACATGTTACTTTTTGAGGAAGAAGTATAGTTGGAGTTATTTGAGTTAGAGCGAGAGTTGAAAGGGAAATCGAAGGAACCCTCGTGCCTGCCTGTCTGACACACTCATAAATTCTTCGGATAATAATTTACTTTAGAAAAAAGTCTCATGTGACAGGAGAGACGGCTGAATTAGCAAAATCTCTTGTCTCTCTTTCAGCTATAATTCACACGCCAAGTAATTCTCCGTGTAAAAGTGTCAAGGGATGAAAGAACCTTTAAAATTTCATATGTCGAAACGAAAGCAAAGCAAAAGGAAATAAAACCGAAGTGTCATTGTAGTCAGAAAAAGTTTATGTTCATTTCTAATGTGTATAAATAGTTCACAGAGACTGTCTCTATATATTGTTCCCATACTCCTGTGACTGTGTAGTAGTCATATATGCTTATATTTTAAAGTGCCAGTAGCAGAAGCACATAACTTAAAATTGCCTATTTTCTGTAGGTATACAAGGATAAGGTACTTTTAGTATAAATAGTAAGTGTACATGCAGACAGACCGGGTTCTACTAAATTTGCTTTGCTTTCCTTTAGAATTTTTCACGGACTGTTTACTCCATGAAATTTGAATGCAATAATAATAAAATCTAGCCAATTCACTTGAAGGCAATGCTTTCCTTTCTTTTTACAAACTTCCCCTTCGACAAATAAAATGAAAACTGTCGTGTCGAGTGTTTAGATTCAGATTTAGTGTCCTGTCCTGGTCCGCTTCCTATTTTCCTCTGTCACGTACCGCACACACTACGCTCATAAACATCCAACACATAATACGCCTAAAGAATTCTGCTATATAAAAGTACACCTATGGTTTTTACGCGTAACTTGATGCATAGACCATTTTAAATATTATGTAACATAGGTACGTACATTAACTATATAAAAGATACCCTGCATGCCATATATCACCTACTTAGTATTTACAGTAAGCGTATAATTTACAGATTTAGTTTGGTTAGATTCGTGGGTCCTTTCCTAGCGAGTCGGTCGGAACGAATAAATAGTTCATCCCCATTATCATTGTTGTTGTTACACAGAGCGTAGTCATATAATAACATTGTAGTAGTTACACAGTAAATATATTTACTTTTCAAATACAGACTCGAACTGCACTTACTCACTCACCTTTATCCTCTAATCCTTATATTGCCATGATGGTGTGTGTGAATAGTAGACTCAGAAGTGCATACCTAACGATAAGTAAGTGACAATGAGACGAGTAGGTCATTGAAATTGAAAATTGAACCGAGAAATATAAATAAAGCAGTGTAAGCCGTAGAATGAAAATGTAAATTTGTAGAAAGGTCCTGCTGTTTCTCCTTTGACTTGGGCGAGTGGATTTTTGCGATAAGCTACTTCCATGGCAGGGCTCTTATGTGTGATGTGATGCGAGATACGTCACTTTAAGATTTACAGCGCTACACTACGATTCTGCTTTAGTTTCCACTTTTCATAAACCGAGTATGAATGTGACCCTTAGTCATTTATGTAATAATGGGGTTGTATGTCCTTTGTCAGTAAGTGAAACGAGAAACCTCCATGTCCGTCGTGTTTACTTTTGTCAATGTGAATTAGCCACATTGTTACTTCTGGTTGAGTTACGACGACAGTGCACAAGGACCGACAGACAGGCACATAGGGGCACAGCTATTACATTACTTTTCATTACGTTGTGATATGTCGAGTCACACACACACAGCAACGAAGATGAACGGACGACTGTGAAACGAATTTGATGGATTTATTATGCATGTCGGATTTTCTCTTTTAAATCATCCAACAACAGACCAAACAACCCTGCTCCGTATAAAACACCAAATGTAGATTTGAATGATGAAAGCACTTAATAAATAAATATCCACTGTGACATAACAAGTCTTCCTTCAAAATCCCGTTTGTAGTATAAAACTCCGCAACTCTTACACATATACCAGCTACAAATTTTTTCGAGGCATAAGTACCTACATTTGGTAATAATATTAACCCATCAAGGGAATAAACGAATCCTACATTTTATATTATTATTCCTAACAACTGTAGGTTAAGATCAGAAAGGTCTTGCGTTGAATCTTAAACGATAAAACACGTTGAAAAAATGTGCAGAGGAAGTTTAAGAATATAATTCGTATTATGTTTTTATTCGGGATATTGTATTACTACAATTAGAAGATGATGGATGTCCACGTGTAGGACAAGTTAGGTAAAGTATGTTAAGTCCTTGTTGTTTGTGTGTTGTATCTGAGCTGAGTGAGTATAGCTATAAATTATGTATCTATACATTTGCTTTTGCATTTTCTTTTGAATAGATCATTTTATAATAGCGCAAGGCTAATTATTTTTCTTGGCACATTATGCATACGTAGAAAATGGGATGATAGCTAAGTATAATATAATGGTATAATGGTAGTTGTTTGGAAAATGTAAAAAGTGTTGGTTGTGCAGTAGTGATAATGGTATAGGAGTAGTTATACATACTGATGGTGTTTTTATCTTTACTTTAGTCAACAAAGGACGAGAGAGCTTCTACACAAATATATAAGACGTTGGCACTAACTAAGCGAAGGCAAATCATCAATCAATATAATTAATAACGGCACAAGCAAAGCCCAATGCTAATAAACGAAGGAACAAAGTGACGGCAACTCTTTTCTGCTATCTTTTTAGATTGACATGACATATTATACACGCATTCACACAACACATTGATATACACGTACCTCTATACAACCAAAAGACTTGAAAAAGCTTTTTCATGACTATGACAAG
This sequence comes from Pogonognathellus flavescens, assembly GCA_019776165.1. Lineage (NCBI taxonomy): Eukaryota > Metazoa > Arthropoda > Collembola > Entomobryomorpha > Tomoceridae > Pogonognathellus > Pogonognathellus flavescens. The sequence continues at coordinate 3,047 of JABASD010001519.1, forward strand.
CGAGAAATATTGTTGTGCTTTAGTACTTAAGCGTTTTCCTCATGCACTGCACATGATCGCTCACATTAAAATGTGAATGTGTGGTGGCACTCCTCCTGCCAATCTATACTCGAGTCAGCAGCATATAGAGGTAGGAATATTTTTAAGGAAATGAGTCTGTGGATGAGAAAGATGGGAAAAGATAAGATAAGCTGGTATATTATAATATTATGAGAAAATCAATCATTGAAAGATGTTGATGGATGAGATGACAAGGCAAGAGACGATAGACAGACAGAGATGGACAGCCCTTCTTGCCATAAACGTGCATACAGCATCAACGAAGCAGACAGGACGAGTCACAGACAAAAATACACAGTAGTTAAATCAGAAGTAGTGGCGGAGGCACATATATAGCTAGGGCTGTGTAATAATACTACACGTCATTACATTGCTATTCACATTTATGGTGAAAGTATAATCAACAAATGCTCCCAACAACGTTTTGACATTGACAAGTAATTTCTTTTAAGAATTCAACGGAACAAATCAAGCAAAGAACACAGAAAGAGACAAGGTACGTGTGTGCGTGCATATGCCCTCGTTTATTAATTAATATATTTTCTATTTCCATTTCTACTGAAAGTTGAATCCTCTCATGAAAAAAAGATGCACCTTTCCTTCCCCATGTCTTTGTGTGTCGGTCTTGTCTTTTGGCAGAACAGTCAAATGACTACGAACCGCCTTGTCTTGTCTGATTTCATTATTAATTGTGGTGGTGGTGGCTGCTGTAGTGGTAGCTTTGTTGTTTGCCAGGCGATAAAAGTTTCAGATAAAAAACCATAGGCGATGTGAAGGAAACAGTTATTAGCACTAATGTTATTGTTATTTCTTATGTCGACTGACACTAAAGGTCTATAATCACAAATGGAATTCATCAAACTCACATCTGCCTTTGGGGTCTTTTGTCGACATCTACACAAACACAGACACACACTGACACACTCATCCATAAATAATTTAGCAGTCAATAAAGAAAATTGAAATAAGAATTTGTTCATGCATCAAACGTCAACGGAGTCCCTGCCATTGTGCACGTCTGTCTCTCAACCGAATTAATCATTTTTGTCATTTATGATTTTTTGAGGAGTGGGTGTTGTTGTGGGATGGGAATTTTTCATCAACTCCTTCTTGTTTGTTGACTCTCTCCAGTTGTTTTCCTAAGTGATAAATGTGTACTAGACTTTTGTGTGCATGCACAAGAATACAAATGAATACCACTTTACAGCAATAGTACAGACTGACACCTATTTATCAAATAACCTTTTCATTTTTATGCGTTCACTACCCAGAAGACATTTGAATGTATACCTACAAATTATAAACATGACAAGGCCTTCTTCCTATTATGCAATTGCGTATAAATAATTATGCAAAAATTTGCAACTATTTATAAAGATTAATTACTTAAGATTTAGTACGTAGGATGCTTGCAGTTGTTACTAACTCCAGCAAGATTAATTGAAATGTTTCACCTGGATTAAAAAAATCTTGGTATTTGTTTTCTTCCCAAACAGTATGAAAATATTTTATAAAACATTTATACCTAATCATTCCTTGCTCATAAATTGTTTACTTTATTGGATACATACAACTCTCTACTTTCCTCAAAAATTTTAATGTCAGAATATCTAAAGATTAATTTAATTCTCCAATGACTTCTGATAAATTTTCAAGTAGTAATGCAAAATAAATAAATTCATTTAGTAACAGGTTGCATATTTTTCTAACATCTTGTTGTATTTATATTGAAATATTGTATCATATTGACCTTGTTTATAATGTAATATAAATTATTTATAACTATACATAGTAATTTTAGTAATGCTTATAAATGCCAAGTTTTGTATACGCATTTACATTTTATTTATTATAATATACTGTCTCATACTCTCATCATCTAATTCTTATATAAATCGTTTTTTCTTGCGTTTTTCTTCTATTTTGACTCGACCGGTCAAAGGTTTGTATGCTAGCATCAGAATTTGCCAATACTTTCTGGTATCATACACTTTTTATACTGTAGCTAGCTAAATATATGTACAAATGTAATATATACTCTGGTATTTATAAAAGTAACAAGGAAAATATACAAATATATTTCAGTTTGACAATATGTGTGCAATCAAAGCTTTGGCGAAGACTTGACTGGGGCTGGGATGGATAATATGAAAATATCAGCACCTAATAAGTATTTGAGAGGAATAATGAAAGGAAGGAAGGCACGCATTCAATTTGGGATTGCATTGTGGCTTGGTTGTTGATTTGCCTTGTCATGGCCAATGCCATCCCCATGTGTGGACAGTTGATTGACTTTTGAATAGAATTTAATATGAGACGGATGAGAGGACACGACAGTCAAGACAAGACATGTGAGACGAGTGCAGAATACTCCCCAGTCCCCATCATCCACTCAACTCTTTCATTTCACAAACACACACAGCTCCCGACTTCTCCTTTAACAATCAGTCCATAGCAAAACCATTTCCCAAGTGTCGGCGTTTAATTCTTCGAGCAGTCTTTTAGTGCACTCAGGTCGTGTAGCTGAGTAGCACCACCAACTCCCAAGTCCTTACGAACAATAAAAGTTAAATGAGTTTTCTGCTTGTTGGTGTACTAAAACTCTTTTAACTCAACCTATACCTTTGTTTCGGACGAATGCATTTAGATGCAACGAAACGTATGCGATGTGTCAAATGGGACATGCATCCATTGACAGGCAACGTCCTCCACCATTTTTATGGCTTCCATCATCACAATTCCTCCTTTAATGCACACTACCAGTCCCTGTCATCTGTCAAATCTCCATTTAGCTTTTCAATTGGGAATTCTTGCTGATTTAAAAATCATTAAAGTCTGCACGCTCTTAGATCATGACTTTTTTAATTAATCTAATCATTTGCGTCTCCTATAAATGACAAGAAATAACTTACGCTTATTAACAATCGTGTATAAGTACGATTTAGGTGTGTACGTACAAGCAGTTATAATATTAGTATAGATAGTTGTAGTTGGTTAAATATTATAAAGTTACTAAATAGTAGAAATGAGATTTGGCAAAGTTGAAATGTAATTTATTGTATGTAAACCAACTCCACTCCTTATATATTCATACTTTTCAATTTTAAGTTCTAATTGTTCAACAGGTTAAATGAATGAAATTCTGTCTTTGTTTGAAGTACACATAAAATTAACCAATCTTAATTAAAGGCTACTACTATTATATGTGGGAGGGTATTTTAGACCTCACGAGGTCTTATGTAGCCGATATGTCTGTCTGTCGGTCTGTCGGTCTGTCGGTCTGTCAACACGATAACTCGAGTAAAAATTCACTTAGGCGTATGAAACTTGGTATACATGTGTAAGAGGGCAAAGCGGAGGCTAAGTTCGTTGGTCGGTAAAATCGGTCCAATGGTTCCGGAGTTATCGGGCAAAAACTACCAGTTAAAATAGTCAAATAGTAGTAACGAAAATGAAACACCGCTTCTACTTTATTATGATTTATATACTCCTAGCAAATATAAGCACACTGCTTCTGGTCAAATTAATTTTTATACCGCTTCTACATCTGTTTGTTTATATACTCATGATAGAAGCAGTAAAGTAAAATATCATTCTTTTGATTTATATACTCCAAAAATTTCCGAATCGGTTTCTTTTAGTTTATATACTCTCAAAATAACACGAATCGAGTTCTTTTAGTTCTTATACTCCCAAAAGTACCGAATCGAGTTCTTTTAGTTTATATAGTCCCAAATTACCCGAATCGGTTTCTCTTAGTTTATATAATCCCAAATAACCCAAATCAATTTGCTTCAGTTGATATACTCCCAAAAATACCAAATCGAGTTGTTTTATTTGATATACCCTTAAAAGTACCGAATCGAGTTCTTTTAGTTTATATAGCCCCAAAAGTACCGAATTGAAATCTTTTAGTTTATATACTCCCAAAAGTACCGAATCGGTTTCTTTTAGTTTATATACACCCGAATAACCCAAATCCAGTTCTATTAGTTTATATACTCCCAAAATAACTAAATCCAGTTCTATTAGTTCATATACTTTCAAAAAAACCGAATCGGTTTCTTTTGGTTTAAATACTCCGAAACGAAACGAACCGAATCGGTTTCTTTTATTTTATATACTTCCAAAAGAACTGAATCTGTTTCTTTTGGTTTAAATACTCCGAAAAGAACCGAATCTGTTTCTTTTAGTTTATGTACTCCGAAACGACATTTTTATGTTTAAACACTCAGATTTGTGTTACAATTGATTATTTGAGTGTAAATAACCTAACCTTCTTTTAGTTAAAATACTCCAATGTGTGTTAAAATTGATTCTTTTAGTTTAAATACTCCAATGTGTGTTTAAATTGATTTTTTTTGTTTTAATACTACCAAATGCTTCAAAAGTGGTTTTGTTGCTTAAAATATTTACAATCTTCATTATATGATAAATCATCAAAATCATTGTGGCGAATCATTACCTCGTGAGGTCCCGTAGGACTGCTTGATGTTAGTTTTTTACTCATGTTCTGTATTTTGTATTTAAAATGAAATGTTTTCTTGGGATTATTTGCATATTATGGTTGTAGCGGATCTAATTATGCTACTGCCACTCCATCACACAAGTATTTTGTGGACGAGTGAATTTGAGCAAAGTTTGTTAGGCATCCATTGCACTGCTCGTTTGAGTTTTCTTATTTTCTCGTCTTTTCATTTCTGTTGGGAAGAGTGATGAGAGTGCATTAAGGAGAGCAAAAGGTTTGCAACGACTTGGAATTTGTATCTCTTCTATTACACACAGAGAGACACACACAGTGACAGTAGTGAGCTTATCATGAGCAAAGTACATAACTAACTCTGCACCTATCGCACAACTAAACATGCCTTATAGCCAAATTCTTCCACACAGTAGTAAAAGTAAAGTAATATATAAGCACGTATATATAGGGCACATATATAGGAAGACTTGAGATTTATAGGAGATATAAAGAATAGGCGAATTGGTTTGGGTGGTTGATTGTGTGTGTGTTAGTGCGAGAGTGTAGGGAGTGATGAGAGTGTCAGATAGTCTGACAGAGACCATCAACCACGTCCTTCCTAAACATCTCTCAACCGACAAGACTTGACATGACATGACACTTATCCAACGCCTACTCCATTACTTTACTCAAGAGCTTCTTTTCCTTTTCTTTCTCTCAAACCATGTAATAACCTTATGCTAACCTTCCATTCTTAATAACATCCCTATAGTCGAACTGTGCACATTCCCAACACACACACGTCCCAAAAACCAACTATATTTACATGTACACGAAAAAAACATAAAAAACAATAAAAGTTTTACGAACGACACAAGAACATGCGTCTTTGCTAATTTCGATACATGAATGTGTCCTTAAGTTGACTCGAGTTTGTTTCTTCAATTTGTTTTGTTTTGAGTTACTCAACCACAAAGCAACTTTTAAGTAACTAACTTTGTCGTCCATTTCCTCTAGCAGTACTTTACTTTAAGTGTGACTTCCTCTCTCTCAGTCTTTTACGTTGTATTTATATTCCCTTTTGGCTTGTAGCATTTTTTCTCCTTCATTTTCCCCTTGAGCTGTCACTTTGTTCCTTAACTGCTATTTCTCTCCGTGTGTTTGTGTACGCGTTTACTTCTCCTCTCTCGCTCTTTTGCATTTGTGTGTGTACCATTTCAATAATATAATCAAAAATCCCCAATTTACATTTACATTAGCAGAACAACTAATCCTCATAATTTTTGGATGCCATGCCAGTTGCTCGACACTTGTCTTGTCACCATTTCCCTAAATTCACTTTATTCTCACGTCTGCTAATACAACAACTATAAGGAATTCCTCGCATTTTTAGTGGAAAGACAAATTCTTCTCAAACGATACGTAAGAAACAAAGAATTAAGTACAAGTACAGGGAATTAATGTTACACTTTGTACAGAAACAAAGTGGCTTGTCTCGTCTAAATAATCCCTTGGCTTCAACTTGAGAGTTGAGACGATGCTAAGCTAATGTTAATGTAGACTCAGACAAAGAGAGAGAGAGTTGCTACTTCCAAGTAAGCACTAGGTCGTATTTTCCTTATTTCCAGACACATTTGGCTGAGAGCCGAAGCAACGTGAGAATACGACAAGACAACAGGAACATAGAAACACAAAATAAAAGTCGGGATTTCATTTTCATTGCCTTTCCATTAGATTTCTTCTGTTCATCTTCTTCTTCTTGGCCGTGTGCTAATGTTAATGTAACACACGTTTCCGTGAAACTACTAAGCTTTACAAAACTACAACATTACGAAAAGTGTACCTTTGTTAAATGAAGTTGCAAAAATGTTTATCTCTCCTTGCCTTTCTTTTATATCACTTAAAATTGCCCTCTGTGCAAATACGACCAGCAGTAAAACACTTTCATTCCCTTCTTTTCTAATCACCTCAGATCAAAATGACATTTTTCTCAATAAAAAACACTTCAGTGTTTACACTCTCATCCGAGCTCTCGTTAAAACTAAAACTTCCCAAAGTCTTACAGCAAATGAGTGAATTAGCTAAATGGATTCATGGGCAAGAAAACAAGACTGACACTCTGTGACATTTTAAAGGCACCTACTACACTAATTCCCTTTACGATTCTCCCTCTCTCTCTGCCTCTCATGAAAAGTAGTTTTAATCTTCACAAACACATAACAGAAGTACTAGATTGGATTTCCTTGATATGTCACATTGTCCTGTCCCTGCGTCCGTCATGTCACTTTTATTTTTATTTTATCCTATTCCTACGTATTACTGTATCATGTCACTTTTATCCCTTCCTTTTGATAATCAACTTGAAAGACTTGAATTTTTTACCTCCCCAAAAACATTTCCTTCAGGCTAAAGTCCCTTTGGTGATTCCCATCATTTTACTTCCATTTGGCATTTACTACCAGAATCAAAAATCTTTTATTTAATTCTACTACTACACTGTATGCTGTACTATTTGAAGATCGTACATAAAACCAAACATGATAATGTGTACATAAAGGTAGTAAAGCAAGGGAAGTCTGAGTTACAACATCTAAAAATTTAAGCAGCTGAAAGTGTCATGTCAATTTGGCTCATGTCATTGTCATGGCATGTCAGCTCAGTTGTCTCTTTTCAATTGAAACAAATAAGAAGGAAAAAACTATTGACATCATCCAGAGAGAGCTGTCTGCACATCAAAGCGCAGCCTACAGATCAGTCAGTCTCAGAAGAACAAGACGAGAGAAAGAGAGAGAGCATTTTGATTCCAGTAGCTGTGTACAAGTCTCCGAGTATTGTTAAGACGCTATAGCATTAAAGAAGAACGAAGGGAATATATAAAATCTGTGACAGTTCCTACAACTCTCTCCTCGTCCGATGGATTGCATTATGTAAAAGGATTCTTTTCTTGTCTTTCTATTACACATTCCAACTTTCAACTTTGAATCAAGACTCACAGAGAGAGAGAGAGAGAGAGGCAAGTCAACTGAACTGACTGTGAGACTGAAGTGAGCTGCCAGTCTCTCAACTCACTCGTTTTCTACCGTCAAGAAGAGATGTGCATGGAAAGCGGGTCTTTTTTACGTAACTTTTCTGTAGTTCTTATTATTAGTTGTTCACAGTTGTCTCTTCCCTGCTCCTGTTCATTGTATGTGTCCCAATATATTACTACTCCTCTTTCAGTTTTATAGCCAGAGAGTTTAATAGAAAAAGATTGGCTGCTGCTCTCTTCTTCTTTTCGTCACGTCAACAACCTGTCTGACTTCCTTAGTTGTCTTTCAATTTTAACTTCAGTCAGACAGACTTTTTCCTTTGTTTTCTTCCTTCATTTCCCCCCGACAGTGTATCTGCTCTTCTATGCAACGTTGGATTAAATCTTCCGTCCAAGGACTCAACCGCCTTCCTTCATTCTATACATGGAAACGTCTCTCATACCGTCACATATACAAATAGTAATCACGTATTGTGTACTTTATTTATAATTCTAACTTTATAACTCACACAGACCACTTTATCTCAAACGACAATGAAAAATCTTTACAACCAGGACAACTCTGCGACATTGTAGGTACAAATACAACATAAGTACATCAGTCATCATAACCAGCTTAAGTACAATTTATTATGCACAAGTAAGTATAAACATGGCATGTAGTAGTAAAATGTAAAATATAGTAAATAATTTTTTAAGAAGTAAGTAAGATGAAATGATTCCATGTCATGCCCACCACGCACACGTCAAGTCAAGACAAGACAAGACAGAAAAGTAACGAAGCAACTGAAGCAAGAGTTCTGGCTGGCAGAGAAACATTCCCATTCCCGCAACGCATAAATACACATGGATATAATATAATAATATAAAACACATGATAGTTATTTGTACCTTGTAGTATATTTGTAGCCTAAATCGAGTTGTAGAGTGCTCAGACACATTTACACGAGTCAGTGTATGTGAGACGGAGAAAATGTGAGTATTGGTTTGGTTGATTGGGTCGGCGTGGACTGAAAGAGCCGTCACGTCACTCATTGTCAAGCCAAGTCAAATCTCCGGTGTGATGTGGTGCGAGAAATGTAAGGTGTTTTGTTTTGTTTGTCTCACTCTGCGTCTCTCCACTTGTCAATGTCAATGTCCAACAAAAACCTACACACTGCATCTACACGAGAAAATTAAACTGTACCTTTTACATTTACACAATCATACATTATACTACAGTTGTATGTATATAGGTGCTACTACTGCCACGAAACAATTAATAACATTATATGTAGCTCCTCTAATTTATTCCTTGCAGTTGTTATGCACAGAAACTCGGAAATTGAATGCTCCATGCAATTATTAAACTTGAAAAGCCAATTAGTTAAAGCTTTCGTATAGATCTTACGATAATTAACTAAAGTTTCAACCAACTGGCCACACATAACCATAATATGAATATTTAACGATGATGTGTCTGAATAGAGAAAGTTGTCAAGAAGAATGAATGTGGCTTAATATTGTATACAAGTAGTAGCGAGCTATAAAAGTGCATTGGCATTGCGTGTTGTTATTAGAGTATGCAGACTCTCTCAGACGTTATTATTATTATATATGTATCGTCTGTGCATATAGTAGAAGAAAGAGACCATTTATTTTCTTTGGGTATATATAGGAGTGCCTATATTGCTTATAACACGGGAGAAAAGATTTAGAAGAGCCGTAGCCGACGAACGTTGAAACAATTTGAAGGTAAGACAAGAAAAGAGATGGTAAGTGTAAGTATGAAATGAAGTAGATGTCAAAAGTGTATCATTTATCATGAGCCACATTAGATGAGCCGACTGTCAAACCAACGGCCCTGGAAAATGTTATCGTGACAGCAGCCGATTAGTTGACGGCAATTTATTTCCTCACATCACATCCTATACACATCTAAAGCTTTGTATCCATTTATACACGTTTGTATACGAATTTATATACTCTTATATAATAAGAACCATTTATATAAAAGTATTAATGTTGCGCAACATACTTTTAAACGCTTACTGTAGGATATACTATACTACACACAAGTAAAAGTACGAAAATATATTTTCTGGTATATATTTAAGTGTAATAATAATAATACAATTATTCCAGTTGAACGTTCTCTGCACACATGTCTCCGTGCAGGACAAACTACTAACTCATTAGTTTGTCATTATCATAAAAAAATTATCATTACTGTGGAAGAAATTGATTAATTAACGTTCCTTTAGTCATGTCATGGACATTATGATTTTTACGACGTAGTTGCAGTCAAATGATAAGTGAATTGTCCTGTAGCTTGCATTTTTGAAGGCAAAGGCATTAGAAATTATAATGATGGATGAATTCCTGTTTATTCCAATGTTTCCATGTCGTAAAGTCATACAGAAAAACATGACTGACAGGAAACACATTGCGATATCAATTGTTTGTCATGTCATTTAATGTGAAATGGAGATAATGAAGATACTCTGCAAACAATTATCGCAAACCACACTATACACTTTAACTGCTTCTCTATTGCTCATTTCGGTATTTAAACTAAAACATGTAAATGACAGACAGAGCTGAACTACGAGAGTGAGTTGAGACAGACAGCAAAAAATATCGTATAGACCTGTGTCGAACGCAGCAGCAGGCTACGAAACAACTATTGCATTTATGCAGGAAGTAGTGCAGCAATGGAAAAACAATTGCAGAGCAAACAAACAGACACAAGCGCTGAGAGTGAGTGAAGGTTTTATGCGAACAGTGACTGACTGTCAGTGAGAGTCAATTGCAACAAACAGCAAAACAAAACATTTGGGTGGTCGTGTACGTTTCTACTTAATAAATGTCCTGCCGTGCATTCTCAAATGTAATAAAATTCAGAGCAATACAATTTAATCATAAAAATATCAACGTGCCTTTGTCTGCTCAGGCTTTAGTGCTTCAGGAACATACGCAATCACCTATCATCTATTATCATCTAGCTATAATATACATTTATGTACAAAAAACTATTTAAATATCTCTTCATTAGAAATCATAATATAACCCTAAGCACTATAAACACCATAAGATATACGTCATGCTTAGGTAACTCAAGTACCTGCATGTAATCAAGCATTTAAGGTTATCTGACAAATAATATTTTGTTTCAATAACGAAAATAAAAACATTAACTCGTAAACAAAGTTTTTGTGATTTCATGTCATTTAGCATGTTGTTGTCTGTATATAAGAATTGCCTGTTTTCTAAATGTTTACATCAGGTAATTGATGCCATCACGTTCACCTGAAACTTTTTCTGCAGATAACAAATGTAAATACATTAATTTTAATTCAAGTTACCAAATACAGATAAAAGTAAACAAAATGGCAATAATTTTATGTTCATTGTAAGTAATTTAATAATAAAATAATATTTACATTGCACGAAAAGTATGTGCCAATCAATTGCTAAAGGCTACACAGGGAAACACACACGGCTAACATGAAGTAGTAATCTCACTGATCATGTAAATAGGCTTCATTAACGTTGTTGCTAAATAAATCTGTGTTAATTTATATTAACATAAAAATTACATTTAAAATATTGCACATTGATTTGACTAATTAATGTTGTACGAATTACGAATGGTAAATATTAGCAAGGCTATAGGTTTTGGTGACACGAAGCTTATTCTGACTCTGACTAGTGTGGAAAGTGTGTTATGTGTAGTAGAAGAGAGCGTATAAGTGGTTGAGTTGGATTTGTTTGGAATAGAGAGACTTGGCATGACACTGTGACACATCATGGCCTCTTGGCATAGCATGTTGTACATTTTCGGAGAAAGATTTAACAAATGTATGCTGTGCTGCTGTGAACTAAATGGAGTGCAACAAAAGGATGACAGAAAGAGCAAGGAGGTTGGCAAAGCAATAAAAACATCGTGAAAGACTCTTTGCAATCCATAACTAACTACAGCTACATACAACTACTTAGCTGCTATACTACTTAAGACATTTACTACTCAACGTTTCTATATGTATATCCTTCGTGTATGGCAGAGACTGTGAGAGTATAGGCATAAAAATAGTGCGGAGGCAGTCTGATTACAAGGCAAGAAACTGCTAGCGACCAAATGAATGAATGACTGGGTGAAAGAGAGAACAACCCGACTCATAATTCTTTCTCTGCTGTCTTCTCTTCCCATTTCTTCTGCCAGAAGCCACGCAGCCAACCAGCCAGCAGAGTGTAGACAATAGACATTGCACACCTACCCACTTACACTTAAACATTATTCCTTCTCCCACTAATAAAATATACTACCTTTTCCTATAATTTACTTTTCTATCTACACATACTACATAAATATCTAGGTGAATTATACCACGGGTAGTTTATAGGAAGGAGTTGCAGTGTATAAGAGTAAAAAGAATATAGATGAGCTGAGATGGGCCTGCCTGTCCCCTTCTTCCTGACCTGACGCTCTTCTGGGGAACTTTCTATCTATTCCCAATCAATAAATCTCTTTGGACGGACTCTTTAATTTCTCCAGAGCAGCAACTCTTTCCAGGAATTAAATTCCTTTCATTCTAAGCGACAACTCGCACAAAAATATATTATCGCTGTGTATAATCGTATGTATTACAGGTTTGGAAATACTTATAAGGCATAGGTATAGTATAGGTACTACTGGTAAAAGACAAGACACTAATTCAAAGGACTAATTGTTTCCCCTCAATTATTCAATTCTTGACTGGTTGACTCGTTGAGCTAAAAAGCAATTACGCAGAAACAGACACTAGGTATATATATCAGAGAAGTAAAGCCATGCACGTGAACGTGTGCATGCATTTATGTGTACGTGGAAAGAACTCAAAAGTCAATAAGTGAGTTCACGTCCACTTTCCTTCTATAATATTTTATATCCCTCTTTGCCTTACTTAATTATTGCAAGTTTTGATAGCAAGTCATAAATCAATGGAAATGGAAACAGGACAAGTCTGCTAATAAATCAACAGATACTACATATTTATTACTATTACTCGTACAAGTCACTTCAATGAATAAGATAACAGTTGTGAATTTGTAGTTTATGGACATTAATAAACGGATAATTAATATAAAGGAGTAACCCATCAAGTCAGTCTCTAATGCGTAGCTGAGTATTAGCACATACATCTCTTTCATCTCTATACAGGCACTACTACTATGCCTCCTGTATAAAAATGTGAGACTCTTTTAAGGTAATGCGTTTAGTTACTACAACATATTACGCTTTGTATGTGTATGTGTAATAAATGTACTTTGTTTTGTTTGTTGGGTAGTTGGTCCATTTATTACAAAAGCAGTTGAATAGATAGATGAGCTTCAGTTCAGAATAAGTTGAGTGTCTCTCCCTGCGAGTCATAAAGAAAACCATGCCAAGTCAAGCAAGTTGTGTGTGTGTGTCTGTGTGTAGCTGATGAGAATATTTAATGGCTAATGGGAGGAAGGAAGACGTATTGGTGGACATGACACATGAATGACATGACAAATGCTCTCATTCATTTCTACACATTACTAATACAATACATCTTTGTGTACAGGGTCACCCAGTCAGCTCGCTTTCCATTAAAATTTCACAAGGGATATGAGAACACCCTGTGGGAAGCTCTGTGTATTAGAACCATCGTCGTGTACACACAAAAAGCTTGCACACACGTTAAAACTTACGTTATTATGACTTACACTTTGCTATAGGCATATTACCACGTTATACTACTGCCAGTAGTTTTGTCTTATGTAGAAAGAATAAAAAACCTGGATGAAAAATGAGTTGTATTTATTTATACGGAGCTAGTAGAACATTTTGTAAGGGTAATATCCATAAGTGACCATGAGCAGTAAAAACATTATATTATTTATATTCGTTTCTGTTGTACTGGACTGGACTCTGGACATATGTAGCTCTCTCTCATCTATCCATTATTATTATTGCGTATGGTATATTCTTTTTTGTTCAAGTTGTACAGCAGAAGTACTTAGGCAGGCCTAAGAAAGAAGAGAAATGGGGATGGACAATATTTAATGTTTTATTCCGTGGTAAGATTTCATCATAAGGGTGTTGTAAATATGGAGTTGGACAGGCTAATGGCAATTAGTTGGATGATTCATGGCAGCATGCCGTGCTAAGAGCCACTTTCACAGTATCCAGCCATCCTTTATACTTTCCACCATCCAAAACACACGAGTAGGTACAAACACAGCACAAGTAGAGCTGTGGTAGTTACGTTAGCCTACTCTAGCACTGCTCTAGCAGGAGAAGGAACTTGAGTAATACTAACTGCAACAAATGTAACAGAAAAAGATGAAAAGTAGGACGATTCTTTACTTCTTTCGGTTTCCAAGTCCTGTTCTCTAAACATATATCCCGATTTCAACATGGAAAATGTGCAGTGTTATCCAGTTTGTCTGCATATGACTTACTTCTCCTATTCTTACAGGATATTACATGATGGGAAAAAATATGAATGTAACATTTTGCTATATAAATTATATAAGTTGACTTATGGTACGCTTACTGAGCTAGTTTGGCTTTATACCTATAAAGATTCTAACATTGAAACGGAAATATAAAACAAAAAGCCAATAATCCCAAGTAACTTTGCGATACCCGATTTACTTATATCACATAGATTATGTAAGGTATAAGTCTATTGCTCCTTTTATAAATGGAATATGAACCAACGGACCACTTTTTGCCTGTTTCTGCTTGTTTTGTTTGTGTAGAGCAGATTTTCTACACAAAATACACACAATGGTGGAATAGTGTATGTATAAGCATAATATGACAAACTAAAAAGAAATTATTGTTTTACTGTGTGGTATGAAGTGAGAGAAAGATTCCTATTTGCGTTGTTGTTGTGTTAAGTATATACGTGAGGAGAGTAAGGCGATTTTAATATAAGTGGAGCTATAAGTTTTATATATGACGGTACACATGAAATATGGTCAAGTCTCCTTTAGTTAAGTCGCAATAAAAAATGAAATATTCTTATTGCTTCTTCTACACAGAAATCTTATTGCATTGCATGGTTTTCACGTGTTTTGCCTCTGTAGTTAATTTATGGATGCGCTATGCCTTAAAGGAGTTGTCGTAATAAGAATGCTACCTCTGAGCTGGTAAATAGTAGTTGAAGTAGTCGTAATAGACGAGGTTGTTAAAATCTCTGGAGTAGTTGTGTGTTTGTGTGGAGTTCTCATCTCATCTGTGTCTTGTTCTCTATTAGCATTGTCAGGCTCTCTGCCACAACCTGAACAAATGCCCCCACAAATAAATGAACAGACTTGCCTCAATTCAATGAATGCCTAATTAATCTCTAGACAATTGTTTATGAAGCTGTAAAAAAGATTTCTTTCCCAATGAATTACGCGGGTGATTTGTGAGCTGCCTTAATTATGACTTGACCCAACTGTTCCTTTACCACACGGCAACTACTCTCCATATTTTATATTTTTATTACAGCGTTTCCTATCGCACATCCAAATCAAAATATACTTTGTGTAGCTCAGAAATGTAAATTACGAAAAGGTAGCCAAGGATGGTGTTAATACAGAGACAGCCTGGCGAAAGATATAAAAGGGTCGCTCCTCATTTAATAACTGTGAGTTCGCATTTGACATTTATGAGAAGCTTTTACTCATCCACTATAAAACTTGCATACGTTTAACTCACCACTGCACTGCATCTGTTCTCTCAACGTTTAATGTGATTTGTAGAACTATAAGGATGTAAAATACTAAAAGTTGTCGTAATTCAAATTTCGATGTATTTATGAGACTACTCATAACACAAGCTTGGTTATCTCTGTGACTTATCTACACAGAGAGAGATACCTTTAGTTAGGAATCATTTCTTCTTGACAGAATTACAACCACCACAGACATACATATGCATATATATACATACAATACAACTTGCCTTGACTTAAAAATGACTGCAGTGTTGCTGTGTAACAAAAATATAAGTGTGTATGTTAGTTTCTGGTTTGTAAAGGAGTAATGTTAAATACATGTGGAGCATAGGAGCTAAAGATGCAGGTTGAATGAGAATTATTAATGTTCCCGCAAAGGAAATGAGCTGATGGGAGTCTACAGCTACAAAGACAAGACAAGACAAATGAAGTGCAAGTCCATTCAAGAGATTGTAATTCATTTTTGAATTGAATGAGATTCGTATGTGGAAATGATGCAAGAGAGAGCTCTGAAGCTGACAGGACCATACGCAGAGGAAAAGAACTTGGGTCATAAAATAAAATAAACTAGTAAAGCTTTACATTATACCACGGAACCTGTTGAAGTACTTGAGTTACTTCTTCTTCTTCTCTTCTGGCTTGAAATGAAATATAAAATCTTGAATTATTATAAATAATAAGTAGAATAGTGGAAAGAGCTGAATATCACATGGCGAGAGAGAGTTGAGCCGACGCTTGAGAGTTGTATTACTTACACACATGTCTTCCTTTATACTATTCCTATTACGAGAGAATTGCTGGAAGACGAGTGAGTGAGTGAAATCAGTTGATTCCATGCAGAGCGCCCTTTGACTTCCTTCGGCATAAACAACAAAACTTAACCTTAACATCATTAGATTGTGTACTAAGTACCTAGACGAGGTTTATTATACCTATATCTATATATACTCTCTATAATGTTATATGTATAAGTATATAGGCAAATTCAACTAGTTCTTATTTTTTGGTAATAATACACACAGTATGTTGTATCAGGTAGTCTCGAGTCTTTAAAACGCTTCGTTTCGTTATTTCCTTGTATTTGCGACGAGTAGTGAGTAGAGAGAGAGTGAATGAGAGACAAGAAGTTGAGAAAGAGGATCCTCTATGTGTTCTTCTCTCTGTGTGTCTCTGCTCTGCTCCTATTTTCAAAGGGAAGCCGAAATTTATGAGACTTCAGATAGAAGAAGATGAATGAGTCTCGAGATACTTTTATTTATTCATCTATTTCACTGAACATTACATTACATACATACGTAACATACTATGGCACCATAACTGTTGTAATAGTTGAGGTAGTACTACTACAGTCTTTTAGAAATACATATTTTATATAGGGGAAATTTATTGTGTATAGAAGTATATCGTATGAGAGTGAGTAGGAAATAAGCCACTGTATATCTGCCATGTAGCTCAGTGTCGGCTTTATTATTGCAAATCAACTGCACAAACATCCATGCAGCTTCCAGTAGATCTTTGCTTGTAAATCATCTCCTTTCTCTATCTGTGTTCTGATATTTTTGCATTGCCACTGAACGATTTCCTTCGTTGCGACTGACAGAGTTGAGAAAAATAAATCTTTTATGACTATTCCAGTTATTACCACACACGGATCTATTTAAGTGGAACAATCATCGTATTTCTTATTACATTAGCGTGTGTGTTTGTAATATTATCTTCTGTGAAATGAAATCCGCTAAGGTCAAGTCAATATAATATATTGTGTAACAGTAATAACCAATTCTGATAAAAATACCGCACACAGACATTCCATTCTTATTACAGTTAGCAAATCATTCCATTGTCCATTTACATGTAAAGCGCAACCAATTTAAGTTAACGATCCAGTTTTTACAAGATTTATTATGTTCATTATTTTAGGTGAATGTACCTAAAAAGAATTACATATTACAACTGCATATTATGAATATTTAATGGTTCATCAACCACTTATGTACTACGTCGCATTTACTCAAAGTACGAAATTTTCACAGAAAAGGTCACTCAAGACAAGGGGACAAGGTTTATATACGTTCTGTCTACAGCTACCAGTTTTATTTGGTTTATGTGGTTTACATAAATTGCTAAATGAACAATGGCTACAGAAGAACCACTTATTGTGAGAATCGAAAATACAAATGAAACTAAAACCGACAAATCATTTTTTTTGTGACTGCCTGATTTTTTGAATATGCAAACTTATATACGTATTACAATTACATCAAATCATTTGTGCATAGAATAACCCATTCCTAGTTGGGATACAATACATATTATGCAAAAGCAATTTAAAGTAGCAGGATTTAAATAAAAGCCAATCTAATTCACTTAGTTAGAAATAAAATATTCTGCTTGCAACAATTTCTTTCTCGGCATTTTCATTACAATTGTAGTTGTAATGGTTCACAAATAAATTAATCAATATTCTTATTTTTGTGATATCGATGTACAGGACAGGCCCAGTCGACAGGGATATCAGGGCTATCTCCCACTACTGCCCTGATATCGAAGGTTGCATTTGGTTGTGTATGCATGACCATGATCGTGTTGTAGTTTTGGAAGAGATGAGTGGGTTAATTCTGTAATGATACCTTTTATGTCAAAATTGTCCGGAGTAACGATGTAACTTCTAATCTATTAGGTTCTACCTACTTCTCAATAATGAATGAGAACAATGTGCATTGTTTCCCCTGTCAATAGGATTTGTGACAAAGTGTATAATTCCATACCATAATAAACTAATGCTATAGATATTAGGTATGCATAGGGGTTGCGAGATGTGAGACTGGCGGGTGGAACATGTACAAAGAGATTTAAATGGGTAATTACGATGAAAGAGTGACATGACACGACAAACTCCTGCCATTTGCCGGTTACAATTATTTTCGTACCAGTTTCCTGTCCTCTTTCAACAACAACAACAATATCCACATAGACATCCCAATGGAAAGGGGAATATAAACTTCTTGTGTGTTGCTGATGACTGGAACAGTCTGGAAATCAAACGAATCCAAAGGCAGGAGAGAGAAGAGCAGGACAATTGATTCCCACATAATATGCAAGTTTTCCCCTGTTACACATACGATTAAGAATTTATGCTTATATTTAGTACACTACACGTCCATGTGAGTGTGTCTTTGTGATAAAGGTCATAGTCAGAGTCATGTTGCATACAAAACGAGTCTGTGGAGCCTGTGAGTGTGTTGGTGGGTCTTTGGAGTGATGAGAGTGAAAATGAAAATGGTTGGAGTTGTTTTGGACTGAGGCAGGTTGGCTAAATTGTTAGTTAGAGGCTAAATGTGTTTGTGACATTTTGATTAGAGACTTGGGTTGAATCAATGGCTATTTAGTGGAAATAAATGCGTATCTTTATGGCACCATTCATAACGTGAACGTCAAGCGGCTCCTCTCTTTCCACTCCTTTATGGATCATCGTCAACTTTTCTCGTGCTTGGCTATATTGCTTTATTCCAAGTACATATTATACCCTTACAGTCTCATACCAACACACACTGTCTGTGTTTCTAATAAAGTCTCATTCTTATGCCATGCCTCATCCAATCCTCAATTCTACTAAACCAAACAAACTCTTCTGTCTGAACCACCAACAGTACTTTACACATGAACATGACTCGTCCGTCCGCTTTTACGTTTTTACTGTCAGTACTTCTGAATTTACTATAGTCACAATTTACTGCGAGCTTGGCTCCCTTTCCTATAAGTGCAACATAAAGACATCCATACGTGAGAGAGACTGCCATTTAACTCTGCTCTCAGTTTATGACTTCTTGTCACAATAATCGACTCGCTTCCCTTTGTCATGTCAAGTCCACTGTTTCTGTCTGCTTAATAAATACACAACGCACACATACACTAAAATAAAGGGGCGAGACTAAAGTCGGAAAATTCTAAAGAAAATGGATGTAATAATATTGCTCTAATGTTTTGTAACAGTTTCAAAGAAAATGCAACACTAATAATAAAAATATGGCCAATAATAATAAGTCATGCTCAAAGAATAATACACGCTATCCTCACAAATAACAATACTACTGTGCTATTATGTAACGTTACTCTTTAATGAATGTATCTCAAAGGGCCGACATTGTAATAAATAACAAAATTTTAACGTGGAATGTTTCCAAAAACTAAGTGAAAGACATTTTCAATTTAAAACGAATGACACGTAGGAGAAAAAGAATTTCGATACAGCATTTTTAGGTAGACCCTGGTGATGTGGTGATAAATGTGCGGCTAAATGTTTATTGGATTTTTTAGTCGGAAAAGTGTCACATTTTGTCCATTCAGGTTGTCATCCTGTCAGGCAATAAATTAAAATGATGTGCTGTGATTTGACAGGCTGGAATTGAGTGAAAGTGGATCATGAAACCACATAAATAAATAGTTGTCGCTATACAAGATCCATGCATTCCATTTGTGTCAGTTACAGAATTAATTATCGTTGACCGAGTTTTCAAACTGACTGCGTTTTCATTTCTATGTAATTTGGCATTCGTTACAGCAAATGTGTACCTACACGATTTATATCAACAGATTTACATTAGTCAGCAGTATTCCTTTAAGAGTATCCCAGGAGCAAAATGAAATCAAAATAAAGTTCTACTGCGACATTACAGTAGTATCATGTTTGCATTCAATATCCCGTGATTTAATTTGCAATGGAAATTCTTAATTCTTCAAAAAATATTTCAGCAGATCATAAATATTCGTATTTTTTGTGAAATAATGAATCATGGTATTTCCGCAGCAGATGACACTATTTCTGTTTTAAATTTTTCTGATCTTCATTCAATACAAGTTATTCTGCAATGTAGAAGAGTACAAAAAAGTACAAATACGTTTTAAATGTAGTACAAATCATTTAATAAAGTAGCATGGAATGTGTAAATAAATGGTTGAAATGACTTCTTAAGCCTCTGATGCAGTATGAAATTTGAATGATGCCACAAGTGATACAATTCACTGAAGGATTACATAAATAATACGATAACAATAATTGCACTGACTAATGTACATCGTTTATTAGTTAACTATAGCTTCCAAACGATGTAGGGAGCCAATTCAAATGCAACTTTCCTACTACGTAGATATGTTACTCACATTTGCTTATGTGAAAATAGAAAATATTTCCTGGAATATTGTATAGATTGCAGCTAGAATATCAGGGATAGCTCTGCTGTCATTTCCTTCTCTGGTCTGGTGAATTGGGTTAAAAAGAATGAAGGCATTACAATTTCAACAGCAGTAACAAACATACAAAGTAAACGTCTTCACCAGACGCACCTTTCAATTATTACACCAACATAATATTTACATCAGTTTTTCAAATTGTACTGACTAATATAAAACACTGTACAGTCAAATCACAAAGCAATGCCACAAGACATGAAGCGTGTAAATATTATGTGAATACAGAGTATAACTTTTTATTAAATCAATTGAGTGCCTATATGTACATTTCTTATATAGAACTAACAGATTATCATTTAGCATATCAGAAAAAAGTTTGAACTTTTTCGCAAGACACGCGTTGTTTTTCTTGGACTGAAATGAGAGACTACGACCGACTGTTTACCGGCGATGAAAAATGATTATTGTCTCGTCATTGAATAGGTGGCAGAGGGATTTGAATACACAATAGAGTTGTATTTTACGAGAATAAAGAGCGTTTACAATGTAAAAGTGTATGCAAATGAGACAGTTTGGCATCAGAGCAACATCAACATTTGAGATAAATCGAAATTCAATAGAATGCAATGACGTGAATATATTTATAATATGTAAATATATTTAACTACATTCAGTTGTCTACTCGCACAGGCAGCAGTTTCTTTGATCCGTGCATAACATGTACTCATGTAGCATGTAGATTTATACAGGTAGGCAAAATAAACAAACAACTGAAAAGCCGAGCAGCAGCCAGCATTCTGTGTGTGGAAGGCGCTGCTTGGATTTGCAGTTTCGTTTAACATTTTTGCTGGCACTGCCACCACTACACTCCTACTCCCTCACTCTGGGCAACTCTCACAGAAGAAATTGTATTTGTAACGTCGTGTGTAGCTGCAGAACTGCCAGTGTGTCCTGTATGTGCGTTTGATGTTGTGGCTTGGCAATTTGACTTGGCTCGAGTTAGTTTTTCTGCTGTGTAGTGTTTGGGCGGAGAAACATCTCATCTTGTACTCAGCGGGAGGTGGACATCTGTCAGCAGGAGAGCACCTCAAAGCAACCCGTGGCCTACACATCAACGTCAACGTCAAAGTCAACTCGACAACCGCCAAGTCACCGTCAAGTCAAGATAATCTCCACTTCTCTTCTACCACTACACACGTATACTCCACGCATTTACAGTCCTTTCGTCGTCATCGTCGTCGTCTCTTTCTCTCTTTACTCTTTACACACTCACTCCTATATGGAAAAACACTTATACACAGTACAATCAAATCAAACCTAAAGGCTTAGACCATGCTTCACTATTATATTTTATATTATGTATATGTTGTATTCTTATATAGGTATATTCGTATACAGCTTGGGAAGAAGAGTTGTGTGCACAATACACACCCTGCATGTGCACATGTAATGTAAATGAAGAAATGAATTTAAGTCTAATGCATTTGTATATGCGATGATTCTGTTGCTTACATTTGCAAAGTGAAGTTGTAAATGCAATATGCACGTACAAAGTACCACGGGCATGTAAAGCATTGTAAAGAATATTGTTATAGAGCAAGCCACCAACAAAGGCTCTCCAGCAGCAGCACTCATTGTCAGTCAGACCATCATCATCATCAACAACATCTACAGCATTGAAGAAGACCACCGACAAAGAAAATCAATTGAAATCCTCTCACTCACATACACACAACAAATTCTTTATAATAACACACAAACTCCCAATTCTTTTGCGTCATCATCCTCATTATCATTGTAATCATCATTAGATTAATTCTTCTCATGTTCTCAACCTACAAACATACAACATTCGGATAATAAGCTGTAATATAGGACCATAGGAAATAGCTACATTAACTTTAAGCAAGCCTATTCATTTGTGTCACTATCTATGTGTACTACACATTACACATCGTTTAGTTTCCGATTTCTGCCATGATTAACCCTAACAGACTCAGGATATTATCAAATAATGTTTTTATATCGACTCGTAAAAAAACAAAGAAAAATGTTTTAAAAGCGAATTTCAAACGATTTGAACAATTGAATTAAAGATGATGATAATATTTTATGATGTTCTAATAAGAAGGAAGTCAGACTAATTATCGTATTTATCATGTACTAGGGCGTAGGCTCTTGTAGAATGTTAGTAGTTGTAGAATGATGTGCAGTGTCGAGTCAATTTATTTGTAAAAATGAACTGAATTTTACACACATTTTAAACTTGAAGGAAAATATTAATGGAAATCAATAATATTTGTAACAAAGACTTTTCCAGATATCTTTTTGTTTCGGTAGTTACAGTGAATTGTAGATGTTGAAAATGATTTGAGCAATTTTCATGTAACAGTATAGTGAAATACTTTAATGACTGAAAAACGTATTTCCTCCGTAATATTATATTTGTTTTGATAATGGAATGATAATGAATAGTATGCTCTAGAATATGATGTTAATAGGAATTGAAATTATAGAGTAGCAGCTTAGAAAAATTAGTTAGCTTACTTACTTGTTAGAAAAATTAGTTAAGTTTGCATATAAGTGTTTGAGAGATTATAAATTGAAGGAAAGTGTGTTCAAGGAACCTGCTGACAAGTAGACGACATTGACAGACTGTCAATTCTTGACAAGCTCATAATTTACTTGAACGTCAACTCAAGACGAGACTATTACTGTGGCATGGGGATAGGATGAAACATGCCGTTATGACGTTGCGTTGCATTATCGCTTCGAGGATCATTTATTCCATTTGATACGATCGTTTCTGAAAGGAGGACAATTACATTAAGTTTTTAGTTTAACTAAGAGTTAATTAATTAAATCGCTTGCAGCTCTTTTCTGTCTTGCATATTACAGTGTCACGTCGCGTCACGTCTTTGTTAACCTTTCTTTTCTAATTATTTCTTAGCTCTCTATCTATCTATCCACCAAGTGATTAATCATTCACTCCTATTATATTCCATACAAAGACAAAACACAGATAGCTATCATCCATACTACTATACTTCTCCCAACATTATCATCGATCGTCATCTCCAAAGGTGCCTATTTGCCTATATAGTCATGCAAATAATCTATCTATGCATACTTCAAACACACAACACAGTTAATTATTTTATAATTCAAACGAAATAACTACGACATTCTGTATTGCTTTTATATGACTGTACTAGTGCAAAATGCCATAGTTGTAGATATAGATGCGTAAAACATGAAAATGCGAAATAATTATTCACCAACAGAGCAACACAAGCAATAATGCAATCAAGCTAAGCCATCTTTTTATTATGCTAGTATACTCCGTAGGTAATACACTTAGCCTGCTGCATGCAAACTACTACATGAAAACAAAAGGTTTAAAACAATTATAATGACCTCTATACACAAAGTGATTAATTAATACCCAGGCATATAGAAAACTCTCGTAAATCATATACAAATGTTTTTCTCTCTGTATAATATACATACAATACAAGTACATCCTTACATTTATAACTACTATTTGGCAAAGAGAACAATAAGAATGTAAAGTGACATAAAACAAAAGAAGAAATGACACAGCACAACGCATGGAGCAAATATCTCAACAACTAACATAAGTAAGTAGTTTAAATGTTTCAGAGGAAATCCAGTTTAGTGTAAGGTTACATGAGTGTGTGTGCGTTGCATACAAGTTAAGATAATGTATGCACACGTAGTATATTGCAAACACTCATTAAAACTTATAATTGAGCTGTCGGACGAGTATTTAACAATTAACTCATTGGGAGTTAAGTTAAATGAAATGAAATAGTGACAGTCTGGAATCCTGAAAATATGCTCTGGTCGTCTTCAATCAATTGCATGTTCAGTTTGAAGGAGCAAGTCAGGTTGGACAATGAAAGAGCTGTGTATTCCGTTGCTCTGTACACAGAATTACAATCCAACCGCAACACTTTGTACAAACTCCGACACCCAATGATGTGACCCTGTGTGTGTATTTTGTATCTCTGCAGAGAGAGAGTGCACAAAGAAGCGACTCTCTGCTGGTCATCGCACATTGTGTATAAAATACAACAACAAGGCATTGTCATAAATAAAATGGCTCGTTACAGCAACTTAAGTTAGTGCAAACACACAACATCAACCCATCACATCTCGCAAAGCCACTCTTGAGTAAAAAAGTGGAAATTCAGCTTTGCCTCGTTGAGAACATAATTTATGTGTTATTCCGAACACTACTTACATTACAGCCCATAGGTAAGTATAATCGCTATAAGTATGGCCACAGAAAAAATACGAATACTCTCGCACAACTTATGACTTCGTCCCATCGTCACTCACTCCGTCTCACATTTCTCAACGTACATATCGCAGTAATAGGATACATTAGAAAATGTATCTCTCCACATACCCAAGTAGTACATAACGACATAAAACGACTTGATTCTCCATTTCTCGAATTCTTTCAAATGACAAAAGTGGATTCTGGCCAGACGACTATATACTACCACCGTAGTAATAGCCGTGCAGTGGTCGGGGGAATAATGTATGCAAGTTTTATGTATGTAGTGCACATATCTGTAATTCTCGTTTTGCTTCGTCTCATCAGAATAATTCTCTGGTTGATATGTCACCGCCGTAACTAATGTTTCCTCTTTACATACAGCCATCTATATTTATGGAACGTTTTTCTATATATTTCTATATACAGTAGCTTCATGTGTATATATATGGAAATATATTTTCTATACACTATGATGTCATATTGTTAGTTTAAGAAAAACTTGCCCGCATATCATTATTATTACAGAACAATGATACTAGTAATACACGGGGAAATAATATGAATGCTATACGCGGTGATAATGAAAATAAAGTAGAGACTGTTTTTGCAGGAGCCGGTGGTGGTGGTGGGCTGAGTGAATTCTGTGTTGTCCTGTGTTAAGAGCTGGGAAATGCAGGCTTTGGTCTGTGTCTGTGTGTGTCATCGAGTCAGTTCATATCTTACTCGATTGTCAACTTTCCAGTAGTTGTAGTAATAGTGTAGTTTAGTATGGTAGCGCCAAAGAAACGCCTGGCCAGCCTGCATGGCTTCTCATTCCCACCATCCATTTACATTTTATTTACAACAAGCAACACTCCCATTACACTAAACACAAGAAACAAGTCTAACTAAATACTGGAGCTACTGTTCTGTCTATCTGTCTGTCGTCGGGATGACTTGTTTTCTTTTTCTTTGTCTACATGTCATTTTTCTTATCTCTTTCGAATATCTCGCTCATCTCATTGTCAATGTTGTTGTCAGCCCATATAGTTAACACTTAACAGCTCCCAGCTACAACCTGCTACATTACTAGTTCACATATCACTATTATGTATCTGTACTACAACAGACGAACATATAAATTAATTATTACAGTATACAATTTACATTATAAGCGTATATATATACGCTATGTAAGAGCAGGCCTCTACTAGTACACCTTTATGTATTAGCTAACAAGTTTTACACAAGAAAATTCGCCAAGTTACTTAAAAACATCTGTGAGTCTATACAATGCTACTTTTAGTAGTGTCTCATCTCACTTTTTCAGTCAGCATGTGTTTTTATGTAAACAAAATTGGTTTGAATATATAAATCGCTATATAGACTGGTTTGGATTGCACATGGGTTGTGGATATTAGTGTAAAGTATAACAAGTACAAGTTTGAAGTTGGTTTAACTGCTCGTATGATAATTTAAAGTGAATGGGAAGAATGGTGACATGTGTTTCAGTAAAAATAAATAAGCGAATACATAAATGAGTATGAGCCATAACATAAAGTTTTTTGCCGGAGACTTGGATGGTAGTGTGGTTTGGTTTGGCCTGGTTGAGTTAAGACAACTGGGTTGTTATGTTATGCAGTGCATTTATGTTGAATGTAGAGATAAAATGACAATATTCACGTAGCGTTATGTAAGTAAAGTGAAGTAATGGGATGTATGTGATGTATGTGTGTAAAAGGCTTTTGCTCGCCGCAGAGAGGAGCAGTAGAAGTTTTCTAAGGAGACCTTTGGAGAAGATCGGAATTTAAAGATTCTCAACTGTCTCTATAAAATTGAACATAAATGAAAGTGGAGATGCATGGGATGCAGTGTAATGTAATCTAATGTAATGCAAACTAAAGTAAAATAAGACACAGAGTAAAGATATATACATTTAGTGGCTGACATGAAAAATCCTGCACAAGTATTTGCATATAATATACGGATATTACCCAGCTATATTATTATTATACGTTCATAACATAACAGCACATAACATGTTGGCTATTACTGGCTGAGTGTGTATGTGTTATTAGACTATAGCTCTGTGTCACTGACTGTGGTGGTGCTACATGCATGGAGATACACGGAACATACATATTATCTGTTTAATGGGGATACATAGACATAAGGACGGTGGAATGTTTAGCGGGTCGGCTGGTCTTGTTGGCAAGAAAGGAGCCGTGGCCGTAACTCTTGTTTATGAGTCGAGATGGTTGCTGCAGTGCCGAGATACGCTCAGCGGATGTCATACATTCACAAAATAAGCTTCTTTTATCTCGACCATAAAATGAAATTTATGAGAGCCCTCCCTTCCCTATCCCTCTCCCGTATATGCTCTTCTCCATAAGTGCACTGTTCTTCCTCATAGACACATACACAGACAATAGTAGCAAACTTCAAAAAGCATCACACACATCTTACATTTAGTCGCTTGGCCAACTTGGCCTCGACCGCCTTGCCCCGCCGACTTTGTCGTCACTTTTCTGTCCACTTGTCCTATTTATCAACGCTGTCACCACAAATCCACTTTTTGGCTTATCCAACACATCACTTCTACAAAACCGTTTAACTCCACTTCTCTTAATTTCACAATACTTCGCATACAAACCACAATCTGTCTCCCATCACACCATCCACCATCATAACCAACAAGACTTCTTTCAACACTGCTACTCAACTTTCTGGATAAATAGTGTCAATGCCCAATTCACCTTGCACCATTTCTCTTGGCAATACTCAAATGTACAGCTGTAAACAAAATAAAGTTTCTCTTCTTACATATACTTATGTGACACCCAAATCAATGTTTTACTATTCACTGTACAGAAACGGAAGCTCAATGGATTCATTATTATTCTTAATCCTTAGTAGGTGTTCAAAATGCAATTTATGTAATCAAATATAAACATTTTGACAAAGTTTTATTTACGATTGATACTTATAGGTAAATTATTCTAGGCACCACTAGTGTTAGCAGTATACTTCAAATAACCTGGATGCTGCAGACTGAATCCAATGTGGAATATGTTACATAATTTAATAAGGACATAGAGATAAGCAAGTTAAATAGTTGGCATCCATAAGCAATACTTGTGCAACAGTAATTTACAAATTATCGATTACCTATAATATGCAATACTATTTAAACTTTAGGTGTACTACAACAATGCAATGTAGGATTATGCTGCCTATGCAGTTTAAATTCCAAAATAATAAATATTGTTTAATACATGTAGGTATAGAATAGATATTGCTCTGCTTGTATGCTACTTATAAAGCAAAAGTTACAAATCCTAGTTCGTTTTAAATTGTAATTAATAAGAATTCAAATTAATAAACAAGTTTTTCTGTACATACTGAACTATTGATAAAGAATAATTTTTGTTTACGTAGTGTATGTTTGTATGTAACTGTAGTGTGAGTGTCGGTTTGTAAAAGTTGAAAATATATGAGTTGAGTAACGATAATATTAAAACTGTTCATTGCATTGTGTGGTGTGTAGGGAAGTTGCCGGTGGAGGCTGTGTATAGTAAACATTGGCTGTAAAGTGTAAAGTGTACGAGAGGATAACATAGCCGGGCATTATAGCTAACCTAATGATAAGTGTGCAGTTGAGAGTAAAAGACGTGGAGCTTTAGAGCGTGCGAGGGAAAGAAAGTGGAATGTACGATGTAGTTATGTGAAATATCCCTCTTGATGCAAATTTAGAGACAATTTTGTCAACAAAATTGCAAGTTGTTAAAGCCTAGTGGCACTTAGGCCTAGAGTTTCCTCTCAAATATTTTAGCTCACATTACATTGCATTACCCAACAATATAAAAGTACGTCTGTATAAAATCTAACTGTGCCCGACAATGATATAGCGGGAGTATACCTATGTGCACTTATGTACTTCAGTCAATCTTCCTCGTCTTGCATTTTGTAGTGGTAATAGTCGCATTCGGAGTAGTATGGCCATGGCGGACGGTGGACGCCTATTGTCGTCGTTGTCGTCATATTATCATCTTCTGTGTAAGCATTTTGCCTTTCCCTTGCCTTGCCCTTCTCGCTCGTCCTTTCCCCATGCACTTCCACATGTACACACCGCACTAATATAACTATACGTAGAACTACTACTCGGAGAGAGTATTCTTTGTCAAGTCTGATCGTTGGGTCTTTTGCTGGAGAGAATTGTGAATTGGCGATGGGATGCTATCTGTCAGGCACTCTATGGAGACTAACTGCAGTTTGGGGGATTGCCTCTCTGGCCGTAACTCCAGCTTAAGAGCTACTTTGCGCGGCTTAACGGAAAAGTCGCATCAAGTGCCCATCTCCTCCTTCCCAACATCTCTTCTCATGTCAAATTCAACGTGATTTGTGTCACTCCTAATGCTCTTAGCCAACATTTCTCCCATCGTCTCAAAAAAACACGGACACTTTCTCATAGAGCGTCCTCCGCACCTCGTTCCCCATCTCCACTCACTCGCCCACATCAAATCCACGCGATATTCACAGAAAAGCATTTGATTTCTCATCTCGACTTTATGTCCAAACTCAACATTTCCATCAAGTCATAAAAAGGATGCGTTTGTCAGGCTGTGCGTGGAATTTCAACTAAATGTCGCTTAGGATGGAAGGGCGAAGAAAGGGCAAGTACTTATACTCAGTTTTTCCCATCCCCTTCACATCTTTCTTTTTCAATGGGAGCAAATGGAGTTATCCGTTTCTGTTTTGAAGACAAACGGGCCATCGAGTGAGACAGAAAGAGAGAGAGAGAATCGTGGCTTGGCTTCCCTTCCAATGCAATGTAATGTAATGCTGTGTAAGTAAGTAATGTAATGTTGCCAGTGTCTCCTCCGTCTGTCCAAGGCAGTTCAAACGACAAATGTCCCATAAATCTCCGTCTCTGAAAAATACATTCGATTACTCACAATGCCGCTCTGCTTTGCTCTGCTTCTCGCCTCGTGGAAAATATCGCAGTCTTTACAGCCAAAATGTGTATAATACATCGAGATACATATACAACATCTTCACCTTTGTATACGCGTACTGCACTAACACTAACTCTCTCACACACGAAACACTTATTCAAATTTTTCGCACTATTAGACTTTCATGCCCTTCTGTTCGTTATGTATGTCATGTATGCCATGTATTATGAAAGACATGTCATGAATGAATTAGAGCTTGAGAAAATGACAAAACACAAATGTCACGTTGAATAATTAACGAGACAAGTCCCTGTTACATATTATGCCAACTTTTAAAACCCGGAGATCGTATAAATCTGTTAGTGAATGTCTCTAATGCATAAATATGTAAGTGGTTCAGGTAGTTCATCAAGTGTATGTATATACACATTACAGACACGGCGCTATGTTTCTAAATTGGTTTGCTAAAGCACTATCGTAGTAGGGTGGAGCTTATTTAGTGGGAAATGAAATGGTGAAAAGGATCCGGGAGACTTTTAATGAAAAACTGCTCTGAGGAAGGGAATTAACGGCAGTTTTATGTTTCCTGCTTAATGAAACGATAGATTTTGTTTTCGTTCCCCTTGTGGACGATGCCTCTGTGAGAGAGGAGTGTATAGCTTTAGCTGTATAGTGTATCTGTGCAAGGGGACTGATGTTTGTTGGTACAATGAGAAAACGAGAGGAAAGACAGAGTGACCATAAAATTCCGATAGAATTTCATGGAGGCCATTTATTTAGTTAAAGAGTAAGAGCAGAGCTACTTAAGGAGAATATACCTATACACAAATCCAACACAGAGAGCGAAAGAGTATAAAATATTTCTATAGAAAAGATTGCATTTGGAAATGCCATGGATGGTTTTGTGTATAAAGTTAAGGAAGAAGGGAAAGTATAATAATGGCGGTATAATGTCTTCTCTGGTTCTATTGCTGTTCGTCCCGCCTATGCTTTCTGATAATTCTTGTGTATAGAAAATAATGAGGGCAATAATCTGTGAAAACAAAGTCGTTTTGCGTCTGGAGAGTCTCGACTGGAGATGATAAATTGACACGGTGTTCCCTTCATGTAGTTTATTGGATTCTTGTCATAAATTTCTCATAATGTTCTCTGGCCGGCTCGCAGACTCTCGCTAAATCATAAATACGTCCACGTACACAACTAAAGTGATCGTAATTTGAGATCGCGCAAATTTATCGCATCGTTAGTTCACGTTTTTCAGACTCGAAAACTTTACGGCTTCACACGAACAGTGCCATTCCAGCCTTAGCATATTATATCTATGTGTACCAGTCAACATTATCAACTACATATCTCCTACATCCTCCATACACCCAAATTCTATATGTAAGCCAATAATATATTATTACAGCATCTATCTGTATATACACACATACCCACTACATAATATTATTAGGTTATGCACTAAAGCTCTGCTCTGCCTTATACGTAACCCATTTATTTATTATAAGTCATCTCTGCAACACCACCGCACCACCACGGCTTAATAATCCAACAGTCTCTTTCGCTCCAACTACAAGTGTACATTATGCCTCTCTATATAGTATCTGTGTTTCTTATAAAATTCTATATAGAAATAGGAAATACTGTGTAAATGCTTACTAAAGTAAATCTTGTACTGCTTATAGTATGTAGGGAGTATGGGCATGTAAGTTCCTTGAAAGGAAATCTAAGAGAGTTGCCTATTGCAATTCATTATAGTATTTACATGAAAATGTTTTCTTGTTGTTGTGTTAGTGTGTTCTTGTAAGTTATAGGATTGGGTTGTGCGGTGGAGATGATAGGAGGCATAAGAATTGTATAGTGCTTTGAGAGAAACTTGTATTTTGGGTTGGGAGTGTAAGGAGTGCATAGAGAAAGCATTAGCGGAAAGCATTTGCTATATATTTCGTATTTCTCAAGGAGAGAATTATGATAAAGTGCCGTTTGGCTGGCTAAGTTGTGTGAAAAGCGAGTAGTGAGTGTCATGGAGGGAAGGAAAACTTTATTTTATGGGATGACGATGGGAATAGTATGAGAGAATATCTGTTCATCGAGACGAAAAAGCCAAAACCATCCAGTTAGCCACTAGTAGTGACTGAGAGAAAGATATTTCCTCCAGATAGTGCCCGGGTTATGGGATATACCATGCACTGGGTCCATATGTCCCACTAAGCGTGCATATACGGTTCGGGAGAGAGAGAGAGAGCATGGGAATTCAGTGTACATTGATGGGGGGCATAAAACTCAGTTATGTGTGTTCCGTGTGGACTGTCGGCCGTATTTCTCCTTTTACTCTCTCCACACTACGACCAGTCGACACATCTCTCTATAGCTCCCTCCTAGAAGAGAATCTTCTTGTCTGCATATCCTCATCCTACTCAAACACTAAATGGCAAAATATGAAACATTAAATTTAACGCCCAGCTCTCTCCTCTCCTATCAAAGTGCCTTCCATACATTTATTACCATTGCCACTTTCATCGTAAAAATATGAAAATATCATCTCATCTTTCTTTCTCTATTACTATTGCCTTGCTTATAGCTCTATGTGCTGTCTCAACACAACCGCCACAGCAGCAGCCACTGCAACAGACTTACGGCGTAAAGACTCACTTTACTCAAAACACACAGACTACTATGGAAATGTAAACGTATAGTTTAGT
The DNA here is from genome assembly GCA_019776165.1 of Pogonognathellus flavescens. NCBI lineage: Eukaryota > Metazoa > Arthropoda > Collembola > Entomobryomorpha > Tomoceridae > Pogonognathellus > Pogonognathellus flavescens. Next base: position 35,450 of record JABASD010001519.1, read on the forward strand.
GTAGCACTTCATTTTAGACACTTTAGAGTCTCTATGTCCTCATATGTTACATTTAACTTGCATCCTCATTCATAATATTCTTCATCTCGGGTGATTCTCTTTATTTGTAGCCTCCGTATGTTTCCTCTACTACTGCTCCTCCAATAATACTGTTCCCTGTAGTAGTCGCAGTCAAGATTCACAGCAGAGTGACTCCATATTACGATGTCTTGTCGTTGTCGTCGTCCGGCTCATTCTTCCGCCTAACTCTTTGAACACGTTATCCCCACTATGCAATGCAAATAGAAAAATTCAATAAATACTAAACACACGCACACAAAACTAATAATCCAAGCGAGGACGACGTAATAAAATAAAACTTGACGCTTTGATCTCGCCGCAGCGTGACTTGCCTATTTATTTTCATACTTCAGCGTAGCATAAAGCATTACCACAGCACAGCTCTGAAACACATAAGCTACCACTGCTTAATTCAACAAAAACTCCTTATCTCGAAAAAAATTAAATGAAACTTGCGAAATTATCTTTTCTATACCTACTTCTAACCTTTGTAGTATGCAATTTCCTTGTTAATGAAAGATTTACTAACGTAAGTCTTTAACCAATAGCTATAGACACAAGTCATGTCGCACAAGAAGTAAAAAGGTAAAACGTTTAGCTGTAAATCATCTGAGTATTTATTAATTGTATAAAAATGAGAGGAACCTTATTGAGAAAATACAGTGGTGGGTCTCGGCAGTATAAATATACGTGTAAATACCGAAATACCTATATGAGCTTGTGAAACAGACAAGTTTTGTGATTTATGGCGATCATTGGAGAAATAATGGAATAACGATTGGAGATTGGGATCCTTAATGACAGCCCAGGACACATTGACTAAGACCATGCACAACTTATAAGATTTCCGTCACGTTCACGTCCATCCTTGCGTATAGCGAAGTATTTACTATCACCGTCATCATTTCCCGTGATAATAAATAATAAGTATAAGCCATGTGTCCTATATATTATTTATAAATACAGACATGACGTGACACACGGATTATATTTGTATTATTTCCTGTGATTGATGTAATCCATTTGAGTCTTCAAGTTTCCTTCATTTATTTTCTCTTTGCCTTTGCGGTGTTTTCCTTCATGTGGCTGTGACGAGGTCTATATATATATTCTTAGACACAGTCGCCTTGGCTCTTTTCTCCCGTTCTGTCTCACTCTACCGATATCTGGACAACGTGAAGAGTCTGTTGATATACAAACACTCTGAATAAAGCACCACGTGTAATTACACACGGGCGTTATAAATATAATAATCCTAAGTTCTTACATATTATATAATATTATATCATTATTACACGTTGTAGTTACATATATCTGTAAGTTGCACTATATGATGTAAGAGGTGTATTTGTATTTGTAGCAGTGATGGAATAGTGGGATAGTGGGAATGTGTATAAGCGGACATAAAATGAAAAAGAGTTGAGAGTTGACTGGAAAGCTCTGTTCTTTCTTTCTTTGGGTTGGTGTAGTGTGTTGGTCTGTTTGGTTGGGATTTTTGATTGATGAGCTGGGAGAGTTGCTGTTTACAAATGCCAAGGAGCCGAGATGCTATCAGCACATAAATCATTCCACAATGACGGCTCTTTACTTACTTTACTTACTTTAACTCTTTTCTTTCTCAAGACAAGAAGACAAGAGCCGAGAAATAAGTAAAGTCTCCCGAGAAAGATTCCATATCCTTTCCCTTCGCTTTTAGCATTGTGCGAAATATCTTACAGCATTCTTCTTGTTCTCTCAGCCTCCTTCCAATGTGCCACGAGGAGGGTGATGAAGAAAAAGAGCAAAGCCATCAAGAACCAAAGTCAAGTCACTCATTTCATCTCGAGCGCCTCCTCTGATCTCATCTCTTTCCGTCAGGGCCAAAAAGAACCTGCCTCAGTCACAAAGGTCAACCACCATTTATCATCAAACTCCGCCACTCGCTTTTCTAAATGCTCCATACAAACGCAAACACCAAAATATACTCCCCCTCCGTTTTTCACAATATACAGATACATTTAGTAACACTATGCATTAGTGAGGTAGTTATAAACACAAGTGATTTGGAACGACCAAGAAGCAAGAGAAAGCAAAAAGCTCAAAGCCGATTCTCGTTTAATATCAAATTTTGATTTTAGAGTAATATAAATTATTATGCAGATGCTTGAGATGCTTCTACTACTTATGTCTGATTGCATAAGTAGAAGTTATTACTAGAAATAATTTATAGCTTTTCGCAATTCGACACACAATTAGCAATAAAAATATAGAATAGTTTATTTGCATTTGGGAAGGAGAGAGTTCTGCTTTGTGCTGTTCTTGTGGTGAACTGCAAAGGAATGACTTTGTCTGTTTTGATTTGAGATTTAAGACGAAGAGACCACCAGAGATGACATTTCAAGCGGAGATTTTACCGGCGGAACGGATTTGTGCGACTCGACAGGTGGCCAAGTCTGTAAATTGTGTACTTTGCCCTTCCTTCATCATCATCATTCATCATTGACAGCCTTTTATGCTTTTATTACTCTCCTCTGTCTCCCTCCCACTACTTCCCCATTCTTCTTTCAGCTTAAATCACCAGGCACTCTCCGAATCTCTTCTATTCTTCAACACACACAAATACTCACACACAATGCACACACAAATTCACAAACAACCCAACTAACTATGTACATGATAATAATAAAATATTCTCTCTGTGAACAAACAAACAAAAGATTCGCTTCTTTTCTTCGTTCCTATGCTTCACACACACAGTAAGTATTTATACCCACAAACGTAGTCTCTTTCCCATGATGGTGGTCTTGCATCTCTCCACATCTGTAACACACACAACCACCCACCTTTGTGCAAAAGTTTACACTTTTAAGCAAAGTACATTGCTATTTCAAGTGAATGTAGCATCTGTCGAAGTCATAAATTAAACAAATTACAAATATTATTTATATTCTATTTAATATAGACTGTTGTGCCGAAAATCGTTTTTCCAATAATTAATTTTTCACCTAATATACTTTAATTCAGATAAGTTGTTTTCCACAACACCTTTAAACTACATTTACCACAAATCCGAAATAAGTGTATAATAAATGTAAAAATGACAAACACAATATTTGACTATTTTATTAAGTGCAGAGGTCACACAATGATTAAATCTGTCAGAAAAGGATTAAGCTATTGACATTAAGGGTTCTTACGTACGAATGGCTGGTGACGAGAATGTTCAACTTCTTTAGCAGCATATGGTACAGCTGACAAGTAAACGTTCACTTATGTGTCTCACAGATTTCAATGAAATTTTGCACACATGATGTTTAGGCCATATCTACCTCACATGCA